>APFE031083702.1:0-17867 GCA_000404065.3 Pinus taeda
AGGTTATCAAAGCAAAAGATCAAGATGTTGATTTGGGGTAGCATCGAATGTGCTCTAGCCACGAAAATTGGAGAGGCTAAGGCACATGATATCTCCAATACCCAACAATGGTTTGGGTAGATTCTAAACAGTTTGGGAGATATTAAAATAATCAATATTTTTAATGGAGTCCCTAAGTCTAAATTTAGGGAAAATAAAATATTAGTGTGAATTAATATAAAATTGTGTTAGAAGGGTCCAAAAGTCATGTATCAAGCCAGAGTTAATCTTAGTCGTTGATTAGGGGCTTAATCTCGACCGTTGAATTGTCAACGAGAAAATTATAAGAGGAGGCTTGAGGGTCAATTGGAGAATACACTGAGTTGATCAAGAATTCGATTTTTTGGGGCAGGGCTTGCTGAGGAAATCGAAGGAGTGATTAGAGTTGCAGCTGAGGGGCAGTAAATATAGAAGCAGAGAGGCAGAGAGAGTACTGGGAGCATCAGTGCAGAAGCCAGGAGAGAGGGATGCAAAGCCAATTAGGGCCCATGCAGAGGCAACCAGGAGTTGCGCAGTGCTAGAGAGTGCCAGTGTGGGTGACACAGAGGCTCTAGAAGCTAACACAGGGCAGGTTGGGCCGGAGAGGCTGACACAATCCCTAGCGGATGACACTGGGAGATTTCGTGGGGCAGATTGGAGTTGAGAGCTATGGGATTGCTCATCTGGGGTTTTTGGCTGGAATATCTGTCTCCAACTGAGATGTACTACTTCTGAGAGCATTCTCTATTGGGTGAGCCAATTTGGCACCCAAATTGTATTTTGAAATTGCTTAATAATAAAAACCCTCAGATAGTTGCACCGGTTTTCCTGCATTTGTTTTTTTCGGGGACATTAGTCCAAAAATAACGGTGTCACTTGTGTGCTTGTTTTTCCTTTAGTTGATGATTTGTATGTGCTGAGCATGTATTGTTTTTATTTTCAATATTTACATGGTAAATAACTTGTTAATAGGCATAAATAAATCAGAAAGTACATGAAGGATTTCTAACAGTTAGACTTAGAAATTCCAACATGGTATTACCGTATTAGAGCATGGTTGTAGAGGACAGGAGAACTGAGGGCATCAACTGAGTAGAGCAACAACAGCAGAAACATGTGTCTCGAGTGACAAAAGTTGGTTCTAGTGGAAAAGCAACAAGGAAGGGGTGACACAATGCCTGTGTCATCGACTTTGAGCTGGGAGGAGGATCTACGCAGTGGTAGAGAGGAGCAAACCTGACCTACGCAGTGCCTGGTCATCTTTCTCAATCAGGAAGGATTGACACCCATGGCAAGGAGGTGCGCATTTTGCTGGTGTCAGGATTATGCAGAGCCTAGAGGCCTTAACCTTCAGTTTGCTAGGGCTTAGGAGGCTGTGGGTAAGTTGCGGAGTGAAGTTGGTGGGGTACTGTGGTTAGAACAATACCTAATAGGGCAGGACCAAGGAGGAGGGAGTTGCTGCTGAGAATTTCTAGCGAAGAAATCCGGATCAGTGGTACAGCTGCACTAACAATCGCAGTGGGGGCATCTCGACATTGGACGAGGGGTTTCCAGGAGGGAAATCGTGTCTCAAAGGGAGTCACACCAAGAACTTCCAGGACGAAAGTAAAGAGACTCGTGAGAGTCGAAAGAGGAGCAACAAGATGGCAGTGAATGGGGTAAGAGATCAGGACAGATTGGACAGAGCCTCAAACTTCATAGTTTGGAAGGCCAGGATCTTGTCCGTTCTAGACAGGAATTGTCTCAAGAACTTCACCTTGAAAACGATAACAATCGTAATTGACCTGGCTGAGAACAAGTACGAGGAGGCAATGACTTGACGGGGTCAAGGATGATGTAGTACCACATATTGCCGAAAAGGACCCGACAAATGCAATGTGGGAGGCGCTGACGAAATTGTACCAACATACTTCCGTGTAGAGGAAGCTACGATCATACCAGATGCAGAAGGGAGAACAGATCGAAACATTCCTCGATCAATTGAAGGAGATCCGGGATCAATTGACTTCTATAGGGGCCACGCTGGATGAGGAGATGTTGGTGAATACCGCATTGAATGTAGTCTCAGAACACTAGGAGGTGTTTGTCCAGAGCATACTGGGCGGGATGATCCTTCCAGATTTGGAGGAACTGTGGGCGACTCTTAGTCAAGAAGAGATCAAGAGGTTGACCAAGGCGGGAAGCAGCGACAAGGGTGTCAAAATCAAGGAGGAAGAGGAGGACGCTGCCGTTGCATCTGAGGGAAAGCAGGAGAAACAGAAGAAGAAGGACCTCTCCAAGGTCAAATGCTTCCACTGTGGGGAACTGGGTCACTATGCGAGCCAGTGTTCGAGGAAGAAGAGCAAGGGAGAGGCTTCTGAGACCAAGGCTGTGCTAGTAAGGGCGGAGAAGGAAGTGGAGACAGATTATGACTGTGCCATGAGTGTTCATACGCCACTTGAGAGGAAGTGGGGATACATCGAGCTGTAGTCAGAAGGACTACAAGCGATGAGGGGAAGAATCCTCGAGGTACCCAGCCTCTTGGATTATACCTTGCTACGGGAGCCCCGAAGAGGAGTAGCAGTACTAGCAGATGTCAGTAAAGACAGATGCAAATGGAGCGACAGAGGGAGCTATAGTGCGGGAGTCCTAGGACAACATGAGGTAGCAGTTCGAGATGCATGGAGTTGTTGCAGTAGCGCAAAAGTCAGAGAGGGAGCACTTGTCAGTGACAGAGGGAGTTTCAACATCATGGGTGTCTCTAGCTTGACAAAGATGTCAGAGTTGGAAGATCAATTACTTACTTCTCACTAATTGAGTTGCAGTGCAACAGTTAGCAGTGGCAGTGCTATGGGCAACACAATGCAGCATGATGAGAGGGGCTGCTGTATAGATGTAGCAGTGGCAGTGGCAGTGGCAAGGCCATGGGTAGCAGTGCATGATGCAGCAGTGCAGAGGATGTTGGGTAGCAGACCTAGTATCAACACTAGGACCGATGCCGGATGATCAGGGTGATGCTTAGTGAGGAGTATTACTAGAGCACAGTCCTCGCTAAGAGAGAGTGTTGATTTGGGGTAGCTTCAGATGTGCTCTAGCCATGAAAATTGGTGGAGAGGTTAAGGCACATGCGATCTCCCATACCCAAAAATGGTTTGGGCAGATTCTAAACATTTTGGGAGATATTAAAATAATTAGTATTTTTAATGGAGTCTCTAAGTCTAAACTTAGGGAAAATTATGGATCAAGCTAGAGTTAATCTTAGCCCTTGATTAGGGACTTAATCTCGACCATTGAATTGTCAACGAGAAAGGTATAAGAACAGGCTTGAGGGTCACTTGGAGAATACATCGAATTGATCAAGAATTCGATTTTCTGAGGCAGGGCTTGCTGAGGAAATCGAAGGAGTGATGAAGGAAGCAGTTGAGGGGCAGTGAATACAGAAGTAGAGAGGTAGAGAGAGTACCGAGAGCATCAATGCAGAAGCCAGGAGAGAGGGACGCAGATCGAGCCAAAGGCCATGTAGAGCTAGTCAGGGCCCATGCAGAGGCAACGAGGAGCTGCGCAGTGCCAAAGAGAGCCAGTGTGGCTAACGCAGAGGCTCTAGACGCTGATGCAACACAAGTTGGGCTGACGTTGGGCTGACTCTGGGCTAGAGAGGCTGACATTGGGAGATTTCGTGGGGTAGATTGGAACTGAGAGCTATGGGATTGTTCATCTGGGGTTTCTGGCCGAAATATCTATCTTTGACTGAGATGTACTATTGTCGAGAGCATTCTCTATTGGGTGAGCCAGTTTGGCACCCAGATTGTATTCTAAAATTGCTTAATAATAAAAATCCTCATATATTTGCATCGGTTTTCCCGCATTGGGTTTTTTCTGGGGACATTAGTCCAAAAAAACGATGTCACTTGTGTGCTTGTTTTTCCTTCAGTTGATGATCTATATGTGTTGAGCATGTACTTGTATTTATTTTCAGTATTTACATGGTAAATAACTTGTTTATTAAACAGAACAAATAGGCATAAATAAATCAGAAAGTACATGAAGGATTTCTAACAGTTAGACTTAGATATTTCAACACAAGATCTACATTGAAGAATAAAACCCTAGATCGAAGAAGTAGTCTATTCATCATGAAGTTATCTACAAAGTAAGGTAGCTCGAAGGACTTTAAAGATGAAGATCACGTCATCTTGGAGAAAACCCTAGAAGAAATTATGATCTGCCAAAGTAATTGAAGTATCTTTAAAGTAAGTTCCCTCTCATTGAAGCAAGGATCCTCCTTGAAGTAGATCATCTAAGGAAGCAACAAATACATCTTCTTCAACCATCATCAAAGTGGTAAAGTAGAAGATTTCATCTTCACTTGTCAAGTAAGTGTCTTTCATTCTTTAATTAAATTTGGTAAAATGATTTCGTATTTGCAAGGAGATCTATAAGTTGGTTGGGTCATCGAAATTCCTTGCATGAAAAAGGAGGATAGACATGGTCCTCAAAGAAGGTGAAGTCATTGAACACATCAAAACGTCTCCTCTTAATTTATGGAAAGGGATTCTTATAAAAGGTCCCCTCATATAGAAATATTGGAGACATCTAAGAGATGTATATGTGAAGCTCGTGAGAATATTCTTTTAAGATGCCATAAAGAAGGTCACATGACTTAGATCTAATCTAACCCAAAATTGGAGGTATCAAAGAATGAAGGGATGTCTTCATAATGTCTCAACTGCGAGATTTGGGAGAGATGATAATAAGATAATCATCATTGTTCTAAATGCCCAATTGATGAACAAGGTAACAAATGTCCATGGGGACAAGAAAATTATCTCTTTCGACCACTTGTGGTTTCTATGAAAGATAGAAGAAGACAAGTTGAGGGAAAAATATTGAAGGTTAAAAAGACTCAAACATTTGTAGGAAGGAAAGGGAAGTTTGGAAAATTTGTTGCTCAAGAAAAGAAAGAAGAGCATAGCTGCAATTCAATGCTATGGATGTAAAGACTATGGACATTACATAAAAGATTGTCTTAAAGGGACAATATCAAACGAAGAGAAGAGGCCCATATCACCAAAGAGTGGAGGAAGCTGAAAAGAAAAAGTCCAAGAAAAGAGGAAGTAAGAGATCTCTACTATGTCTGAGATAGTCTCCCTCACAAAGGGTCTTGACATAGCTTCTAAATCTAATGTTATAGAATATGGCTATAATAAATAATAAGATGCATCGTGGCATCATGGAAGCACTAAAAACAAGAGCTCGTGACATTACCATAGGAAACGTGAAGGATGTCTGATAGTCAACTTTGAAGGATATAACTCTTGGTGACCTCATTGAAAGATCAAAAGGAAGAAGTCATACAAGACAAGTCTCATCATACATCTGTTTAAAAGGGAGACATCTGCTGAATAAGGATATGCGAGATGGAATCCTCATTGGAGGATTCACCGATCTAGAGAGGAAGCAAATGTTTCATCAGGAACTCCAACTTGTGGAGTTCATGGGATGATGGTACGATGGCATGAGAGATGAAGCAAATCAAGGGGTTGAAGATCTTTTCAATCAAGGAAGCTGTTGAAAGAAGCCTAGATGACCTAAAGGTAAATGAGATATGTATGCTTGTATTTAATATTATAGTGTCATGTCATGTCATATCAAAGGAAATGAATCACCTCCTATGAAAGAATGTTGGAAGGCATGAGTCACACTAGATGAAATCAACATAATATGTCCTCATATGAAGTATGAGGTGGTTGACTGCAATTGAGGAACTCTAATTGGAAGCTCTTGGGAAAGAAACATGTGAAGAAAGGAAGGAAGAGATTGTGAGATATGAAACCATGGTAAAGGCATTCAACATCCGAGACCAACAAGAGTTGACTAGAATATCTCCCAGAAAGATATGAAGACTCCGATAGGAGTCGAAAAAAGATGGAGACCCTTGACAATGAATATCTTTGGGAAATATGTCAACATGTATGCAGGATGTTGATACCTACAAGAAGATATCATGAAGAAAGACTATCACAAAGGTAATTTTGATTTGAGTGTACATTTCTTATGTTTGAACTAATATCTGGATGGGCTTATGTAGGATTGCCAAAGGGAAGATATATGGATGACTTCCAAGAAAAAAATATTGAAGGATGTAAGATCCTTCTGAAAAGTTTGGCATGAAAGAAAGCAAAATGACATGAAGCAAAGCTAGATGGAAATTTGATGGATCACTTTCTAACGAAAATGAAGACATGACTAACTCATATATGAAAGTGATGGATGGTCTGTGCCCTATCAAGAAATCCCCAAGAGATGAAGACTCCATGACAAAAGAAATTGATGACATTGAAGAAGAGAGGAGTTCTTTAGGCAGTTGGTTGTTCCACATGAAGAGCTGTTGTTGGTCCCTAGTTAAGAGGGAGTCGGAAAAAGAAGTTTCTTACTTGCAAGAAACTTGGAAATTCCTAAGCCAAGAGGGAGCTTAGGTACATTTCCTTTTTGGTAGGAATGAGTACATTCCTTTATTGGAATATGGCCTCCGTATTTAAGAGGGAGAGACATGACATTTTGGTCTTCACCTGGGAAGACAAAATGGAGGATTGGGTAATCATTTGGCATCCAATGCTCTTTGAGGATAAGATAACGCATCCAATAGAAAGACTAGTTGTGGAGGACCGATATTCTTTGAGGGTTGGGGAGTCGAAGATAAGAATAGTTCTCATGGAAAACACCTTGAGTAGCCGGGCAGGGATGTTCCGAGAGAGAGAATGATGAGGGTGTCTATAAATCATTTGCCTCGCCAACATGAGCTCAAATCTTGTGGAGATAAGGAGTTGTTAGCCAAGGCCTTACTATGAAGCAATGTTGGTTGATATGATGCTATACAAAATTACAAATGACTTACCAATTTGATTCTTTGTATTGAGAATGACCAAGTACGATTGTGAATACCTCCCTAGTTAAGAGGGAATGTTGAAAAGTGTAACTAGGTTCGGTCTTCATAATGACATGTAATTGTGACTTTTGTAAATGAAGAAATAAAAGGAATACATTTATTTTTGTAAAACTTGCTTCATGGGTTTCATGAGCAAGAGATTTTATTTATTAGATGGCTCCCTTTGAGAGCCTTAGGATTTGTCATCAAAGTCAAAGTGTCAATGTCATGTATGAAGAACCCTTCTTGGGGATGTAACCATGTATATGAGTCTATGAAAGGTCTAGAAGGCCCTCCAACGACAAGCACTGATTCTCCTCTTGATGTCAACCTCAAGATGCACAAGAAACTCATGCCAGCTCAGCCTATGTGGAGACACATCTATTCGTAATGGCATGTCGGCTTAATATATGGGACCAACTATTATAAAGAAGAGGGAAGGATTTTTACATTAACATACACAACAGTTCGATATATCTCTAAGTTTTTTAGTAGAAAAAGATAGAAAAACTCGGATCTATCTCTAAGAATTTTGGATGGCAACTACAGTCAGAAGTTTGATGGTCTTTTTGTGATTTTAGAGGATAAAAGGCAGTAAAGGAAGGTTCAGATCTTCACATCTCTCTATTTTCGGATGGGTAATACAGAGATCGATTCAAATCTCTAAACAAAGATGAACTCGGTTGGAAGGAGAAGCAATGAAGTTAATAAAGGGACAACAAAGAAGTCTAATGAAAAGTGGCAACAAGGAAAAATCAGATCCCCTTTGTTTCAGGTCTCCTACTCAGTGAAGAAGGCTACAGTTCTGTGATAAAGGGAATTTAGATCCCTCGAGTACAATTCGGGTGCCTAGGTTCAGTATAGGCGATGAAACTTGGATAGACAAGGTAGAGACAGGTAAGACATCTTCAGTTCATTGATGATAACAGTAAGAAGGTCCCACGAGAAGAGATCCAGATGAGATCTCAGTGATGTCAATGTTTCAATGCTCAAAAGATCAAAGAGGAAGAGGAGTCAAGAGGACTTGCAGCTTGGTCTTGGAGCGGCTATAGTCCAAGGGTCTTGGCCTTGATATTTGTCAATTGGAATCTCTATAAAAAGAATTTGTGTGGGCTTTCTTCTCAAAGAGTGAGAGGTTTTGGCCCTGGCTTATAGCCTACATGTTGTGTCTCTTGTGTATTTATGTTTATGCATTGGTTACTGTTTGATGAAGAAGAACACTAATAATCTAATAAGAAGAAAATCCTAATCTAAAACAAGTAAAAATCATTCACAAGCAGTCACTAATGGAAGAGAAATCAACTAATGCTATTGCCCTAGATTTCTTAACAATAGGGTATGATGTCAAATACATGTTGAGCACATATCTATACACCTTTTTGAATTTTTGTGAAAGTTTTAGAATTGTGAAAGTTTGTGAAAGTTTTAGAATATTTCCAACCATGATGCATATCATAGACCATTGTTACTTGGGAGCGGAGAGAAAACGAGAAGCGGGAGCGACATTTTCAGAAGCTCCGGGTTTGTAAGCGATCCCCGAGCATTTTTTATAATAAATAATATATTATATTAATAATATAATATATATATTTTTTATATTTTGATACATATATGTCAACAAAAACATGTAGAATAATGAATTAGATATAAAAAACAGAGATTGAACCATACAACAACAATCATCTAGAAGTTATAATCTTCATCAACCACGTCCACAAGTTAGTTACATAGTAACATACAACAATTTAAGTCTCATGATTCATCAATCATAAAGGTTTCAAGCTTTCAAAATTCAATATATAACATTTATCATCATTGATCACCAAAGTTGTACTTGTAAGCTAAGTGTAACCATTACAACAAATAATATCTAACATGAAATGAAATGTTATAAAAATGAAATGAAATGAAACAGCTTTCAACTTTCATGAAGCATGATATTCATAATTCATTACTAATGAGTTATAATTGCCAACTTCAAACTTAAATAGTCATATATTGTTTAAAACAATATCATAATAAATATGAAAGAGTCAATAGTTATAAAAGTTACTAGAAACTAGAAAGGAGAAGTAAATCTATTTATCTATTTCTTATGCTTGGGCCTCTTGCCACCACGAGAAATGTCTAATTTTTTAGTCTTGTTGGAAAATCAGGGTCTTTGTCATTAATATCACCCTCTAAGCATTAATATCCAAAGGTATCTTTGTCATTACCTCTGTATCTGTATAGGGATCTTTGTCATTAATATCACCCTCTAAGCATTAACATAAGATAGAACAAGCATAGCATGTCAAGTCAAGATTTTGTTTGATTGATGCGTACCATTTTACGAGGGTCATGATAGAGGAGTTTGACAACCAATGTCACTAACGTCAAGGTACATAGAGGGATTGGTGCTCTTAATTAAATACGGGTTCCATACCCTAATACATGACAAAATTCAATGGAAACATTGCAATCCCCCAATCCTGAAATCCTGAAAAACTGATAAGTCTGTTGGATTTTGAATGAAATCTAAAATTCTACTTTCTCCATATGAAATCCAATGAGGCTGGAACCACTCTCAAACATCCTGAGTCATTTCATGGTAATGTTAAAATTTAAGTAAAAGGATGAAAATGAATATTATTACTTTTTATTTTAAGAATTTAACATTACCATGAATAGCATATCAATACTAGGGCCTAGACTTGATCATTAAGCTGCCCCACTCAAAAATGATTTGTTTCTTTAAAAAAAATGCATTTCAAACATTACTACAAAAAAAAAAATTGCAAAAAAGACAAAACGCTCCCGAAAAGGTAGGGAGCGAAATTTTTTTTAGGGAGCACGGTCCCGAGTCGCTCCTGCCCGGAGCACGAATTGGGAGCGGGAGCGAGGTGGGGGGGGGGCGCTCCCCCGCAACTCTGTCACAGATAGTAGTTCCAAAAATGAGATCCATGGTTTTCCGCAAACAATTGATGATGCTTCCGACATTTTACTCAGCTAGCATTTGGTGATCACGATGTTTGACATACATGAAGTACATTTGTTTATTGCTTCATATTTAATCCTAATGCCTTTTGTATTTGACATGAAGGTATTGACCACTGGATGAATCAAATAATAGATCATGATGCTCTTGTGATACAAATGAATTCATCTACACCATTGATGCAAGTTGTGGCCCTGAAGAGCTAATAAAGTGATGCAACATGTGATACAGATGATTTAACGGAATCACTAAATGAAGCACAAGGTAACATCAACAACAGTAGCAGGAGAAATTATGAAAAAGACAAAGAACAAGGAAATGGTCTTGTCAAGATGGTTGTTAGGCCTTGGAAGAAATCTCATTTAGTTTGTGAGTATAGGATTTCTTGATGAAGTTGAGTGTATTGATAAAAAATGTCAGCATTGTTAGAGAAATGGTCACATGGAGAGTCAATGTTTTGATCTCCATCCTTGTCTTCATTATGGGAATAGAATCATCTATTAGAAAGATGTCTAGCACAACAGAAAGCTATGAAATTAATTCAATATGGATGCATAAATTCCCAGAGATGAAATCAAGAAGTTAAGAAACTACATCAGTGTTACCTCCTAGTGAAAATAGACATAAAGGCACAAAAGTCAAAGATGGTACCTCTCCACACCTAAAGTAGGGGAGCCCAATGATAAAATAAACTATCCTACATCTTTAGTGGGGGGAGTAAATTGATGAAGTAAAGTTGGTTAGTGGTCATCCAAAAACCACCATGTTATTGAAAGCATATTGGTTAGTGGTAAACCATAAACCACCACCTTATTCAAAGAAGATTGTTTAGTGATCATCCAGAAACCACCACTTTATTCAATGCAGTCTGGGTAGTGGTAAACGCTAAACCACCTGTTTCCATGGAAGAAGGTTAGTGGTTAAGTAGAAAAACCACCAACTAAAGAATCGAAAGTGCCAACATGGATCCTTTCTCACCTTGCTTTTGATAGTGGGGAACATCAGATATCAAGCTTCAATTTTCGAAGTCTTATTAGTCATTGCAACTAGCATTTAGTCAAAAATTGAAAATTCCAACATAACAATTGGTCTCCTCAACTGAAAATCATTTCAATTATTCAACAGAAATGTTCATACATAACAACTGTTTACTTCCATACATTCAAATATTGGTGGTTTTGTAGGCATATCTTCATTGGAACTCAATTCATCAGTTTCATATTGAAGATGAAAAAAATTATTGGTACATGTTTTGTTCAATTATTGAAACTTGTGATTGAGGGGGGGGGGGGGGGGGAAAGTTACGCTGAGTCCCTAGAAAATCCCAAAGTCCAAGAATACAATTACCCTGACTTGTAATTCTTATCCTGATGAGGTGTCATGACGATCCACTGATGAGTTGTTAGTCTGATCTAGATCTAGATCTAGAAGATCTAGAATGATCATTGATGTATTACAAATTCAGATTTTGAGATCAATAGAATATAGCACAAGGGATTTAAGCCTTTTTTGTTGGTTTCTCTTTCCATTTTTTAACAAGATATTAATTTGATGAACCCTCTAAACAACCCTTGAGGCATATTAAATCAAATTTGGAATCTAATTTGTGTGAGCATGTTGTCCTTGACTTGATATATCTCATTGGTGGTGAATTGGGTAGATACTTAGGAGACCTTACACTTGATTGTGTCTTACCTTAGGAACCCTAAGTTGTACTAGGGTAGACCCCCCTATGTTGTGTTGTTGTCCCCTAGCACACACAACTAAGTTACTATGAGAAAAACCCTTAACCCCACAAGGCATGGCTTGGTGGCAAACCTAAGAGATGGGGTTGTCACCTATTCCCAACCCTCTTTGTTTAAGCTCTCTCCAAGGTAAGTTAAGGCCAGTTATCCCTAATGAAAAATTAGATGAAAAATGATATGAGGTTTCTAGGAGATACTAAGGTAAGTGGAGTGTTTGTCAATAAATAACTTGTTTTGAAGAATTGAGCAAGCATATGAATAAATGAGCAAATTTCAATGATATATTCAAGGTATAGACTAGTACCTTCAAGCAAATAACATTAGTTTACTCAAAAAATGAAATCAAGATACAATGATAGACAATCCTGCAAAATCAAATGTTTGACCAAGATTAACATATAAACATCAATTGCAACTATAAAGGAGATAGTACTTTAAAGTAAATGCCCAAATCACAAGATAGTGACATCAATTACTCGTGAGCTAAATAACCATCAAAGAAATAAGTATACAAAATAACTTGAAAATAGAGTTGCACCAACGATGGATATTCCGAGTACAACAAAGCAAATAGTTGCAAAAGTAAAATATCCAAATACTTCCAATGTAAAGAAAATGCTTGAGAAAAAGAATAAAACTCAAATAAATTCAAGATAACATATATAGGAGAGTTATGTTGTAAGTAAAGTGAAAATGTGATGGAGAGATGCACTTGGTTTATTTTATTAGTTGTATTCTAAAGCAAAGTTTCAATTTAACTGCGGTCCCCAGACTTCATCGCCGCCCGGAATTCTGGATCTCACAATGAGGAGTCAATCGGGGTGGAGGGTCCTTAAAGTCTATACAACCAACTTAAGTTGGAGGTTAATTTTAGAAATGCCAATTAGCAATAAAATGTGCCTAAGTGAGATGCATGTAAGTTACTTGCACTTGAAATCTTGATAGCAATGCTTCCATAAGTGAGAAAATACCCAAAGTAAAATTGCACCAATGACTTCAAAGTAAAAAATGGTAGCTTAATGTGAGAAAGTGAATTAAAGTGATGCAAGTAAGTTGCTTGCAAAATAAATTGTTTCAAGTAGACAATAACAATATAATGCTCCAAGGAAATATCAACAATACTTAAAATAACAATGTAGCAAAAGTTGACAAAAATGAAGCATGTACTCAAGTTGTCATGAAACAATTTACCAAGCTTAATGGAAATGAATTAATAAACTGAATCAAAGCTTGCCAAGAATGTAAAATGCTTGCATGTAAAGAAAGATTTGCTCAAAGTAAAGTGTTAACGTATAGCTCAAAGAACAATGAAATGAAGGATGCAAATCTCAAGTAAAAATGGAGCAAACTTAATTTAGTAAATGAAATGGAGTTTTGAGGTTGTGTTAATTCCCAAAATTTACCATATGTGAATGAGTATTAGCAAATGGAAAGTACATGCAAGAGAGACTGAATTGTGAAAGTTAAGAATAAAAATCAATCCACGCGCAAGAGTCCTTCTAAATGAGGAGGTGGGATACCATGGGATGAATACCAAGTTCCCTCAAGTCCAAGAAGATTATTTTATTAGAGGTTTTACAATGAGGAGGCTGCCTTAAATGGCTGCCCAAAAGATGGAGAAAATTTTACACAATCGGAACTATGGGAGCTTGATTCTTCTTCTTGTACAATGTGAAAGTTTGGCAACCAAAGTAGCTAATGAAATCCTCAAAATATGAAAATTACAAGGGGAAAATCAACCTTAAGAGGTCCATGAGCTAGCTTTATGTGCATCTATCAAATGAACTCATCCTTGTAGAAAATGAGTGACTCCAAATGCTCATGGCCTCCTTGGAAAATGCTCCAATCATGCACCAACAGATCCTGCAAACACTTGTAATGAGCTTGTAGAAAATGTCCCTAAAAAATCTGCTCCAAATGAGTTATCAAATCCTCCAAATATGGGCCGCAAAACAAGAAAGATATTAGTGGACAAGAATCAGCTAGATGAAGTGTCTATGTATAATTATAATTTACAAAGGATTAAGCTAAAGAGTGTGAGTAAACTCTCACTCTTTGGTTAGCCATTTTAAGCTCTTAGATAGCAAATGAAAGCAATTGGAGCACAATGTTTAGTAAAAGTCATTTAAATGTAAAAGTACTTGGCTTGTGTATAAGCTATGTCCCAAAACCCCTGCAAGACCACTTTGTAAGATAAGACTATGAAGGCTAAAAATGCAAATGAGCGCTTCTTTGAGAATGTATCAAGAGTTGGTTGGTCTCTCAAAAGACTTCCCCTTACACTTGATTCTTTGATCCCAACAGGATGTTCCCTCCACAAAACTTTAATCAAGAATTAGTTCCATATAGATTTAGCAATAAACAGTGATACGAAACTCTAGAGATTTATTTGAAACTGAGCATTTTATACCCAGAGCATACTTTTAAATCAAATGTCAATGCAAGATAGCTCTACATTAACAAATCCACAAGCATATGGAAACAAATTAGATCAAAGCACGAGTAAAATGAATTATACCAACGATCAACAATTCATCACACTCCAACAAGAGGAACACCTCATGAATGAAACCACAAAGTTTTTATTGATATTTCTAAAAGTGTACAAGGAAGCAACGTTTATGCAAGCACAATAGCTAGTAACAATAATTCCATAGTTAGAGCCTATAGCTCTATTATATAGAAGCTTGGGAGGCAATCCCAAGGTAAATGGTGACAACCCCAAGACAAATAGGTGATAATCCCAATGCTCCTTCATACAGATGCGAATTTCCCAAGTGGCAACTTGATTTCTTCCTTAGAGGCCCACACAATCCTTGATGAGGAAGTTCAAATTAGATGAGAGGACATGTGGGAGAGTGAAGTGGAGTGGTAGGAGACCACTCTCCACTTCACTCAAATAAACTCCAATCCAATCTCAAGTCAACGCATGATATCTCCTTCAAGCTTGAGTTAACTTCCTCAAATTATGGATCTTGTGGCTGGAACTCATTGTCTTCACCACAAAAAATTTGGTTTGCCTGATTTGTGGCTTATGTGGATTCCACATCACTTGGTAACTCAACTTTGAGCTTTAGATGAATTTCCATCCCATTTCCACATCATTTGAGCATGTGTGGATATTTATTTTTCTCCATTTATGTAATTGTTGGGCTAGTTTATTGCCACATTTTCTACAAAAGTTAGGAAAAGTGGGTTTTGAGGGTCTAGAACTTATGTTTTACCCTTCAAAGTGTGTCATAGTAGAAAGTTGAGGCTGAGAGGTGTAATTTTGAGCACATGTACCCGATACAACTTCTCTAGACATCACTTATTACATTTTACATCCATTTGGTGAATCCGCCATCCCATTTGAGCTACTAGGGATGTAACTGAACGAATAGAGGTGTATGTGGCAACTGGAGCGAAGGTCTTCTCATAATCTATCCCTTCTTTCTGTGCATACCCCTTTGCCACAAAACTAGCCTTGTACTTCTCCTCACCGCCATCTTCAGCGTATTTGATCTTGTAGATCCATCGAGAACCTACCATTGACCTGTCATTAGGTCTCGACACCACCTCCCAAACATCATTCGTCTTGATGGAGTTGTATTCTTCTACCCTGGCATCTACCCACATTTGATGTTTTGCTACTTCCTGAAAGCTAGAAGGTTCTGCAACCTGAGCTACCAATGATTGATATCTGTCAAGTTGCCTGCGCTCTCTTTTTCTTGTCCTAGGAGCTCCAACAAACTCCTACATCCCTTAATGTTTGACGAACCTCTCTGTTGGCTCGACCATTAGTAGTGGTATGTTCTACCAGCTCGCCTTCATCCTGTCCCTCCTACTCCCTTTCCTGAAATCTTACTAGATTCCCTGCTCTTGAGGAAATGCTAGTACTAGTTACTGTACTGGATCCCCGTGACTGTCTCGCTAGTGGTTCCACTGGCTGTCCCTGTGGATAGACAATTGGAGCTTCAGCTTGCTTATTCTAATCACATGTAGGCATCTCACGAGATCTCTTGAAAGCTCTATCTTCCATGAAATTTACGTCCTGTCTTACTACAATCTTCCTATTGTTAGGAATGTAGATCCTATATGCCTTGGAGGGCTCTCTATACCCAACGAGAAACCCTCTCTATAGTCTGATCCAATTTGGTGCGCTTCTCATCTGGCACGTGGCAATAAGCAATGCTACCAAAGATCCTGAAGTGACTTACTTCTGATTTGTTCCCTGTGAAGACCCCTTCTAGCATTTTCTTCCCCAATGCTCTATGAGGAGTCCTATTCTGAATATACATTGACGTGTTATATGCTTATACCCGTAGAAACCTGGGCAAATCATGGTCATATAACATAGCTTTTGCAGACCCAACTATGGTTCTATTTTTCCGCTCTGCTACCCCATTCTGCTGTGGATTATACAGAGTTGTCCATTCTCTTCTGATGCCTTCCCTCGTGCAAAAATATGTGAAGTCTTTTTCAATATATTCTCCACCATTATCAGAGCAAAGCACCTTGATCTTTTTCCCTGTCGTATTCTCCACAAGAGTCTTAAACTCTCTAAAACGAACGAACTCATTTTTGGTCTTCAAGAAGTAGATCCAAGTTTTTCTGGAATGGTCATCAATAAAGGTGACGAAGTATTCAGCACCACTGAAAGCTCTAGTGAACATCACGCCACAAATATCTGAATGTATAAGTCCTAACACGCCATGTGCTCTATTGTCGCTTATTGGAAATTGTGCCTTAACATACTTCCCAAGTACACATCCTCTGCACACATCATCATGTTCCGTGCCAAGTTTTGGAACCCTTGTTACTATCTCCATGAGCATCTTTTGTGCCTCATGGTGTAGATGTCCCATTCCCCTATGCCATAACTCATTCAGTTCCTACCCATTGCTACTGTCACTGCGTATTAGTGCCATCGGAGAGTCAAGCTACAACTTGTACAATTTGTTGCTTCAAACTCCAATCTATCTTACTCTCTTCCAGCTTCAGTGTTTGAAAAACACTTTCATCCCTACAAAGTGGATATCATTTCCCTTATCCTGTAACTGGGATACTGAAATCAAGTTCATACCCAATCCTTGCACACGCAATACATTTGTAGTGTGGTGCTTGCTCTTGAATCCCTCTGAAAATCGATGGCACCTCTCCCTACTAGAGTACTCTTCGTTTTGTTTCCCATCATAATCTGAAAGTCCATCTACTGCTCCTTGTGGCTAGAGAAATATTCTCTAACCCCTTTCATATGAGTTGATGCTCCATTGTCTATATACCAGACACCTCGTGAAGTTGATTCTGACAACAAGAAAATTTGTCCTCCAATCTGGAAGAAAAATTTGAAGCCTCCTGATTGTCAATTATGTCCATGGTCATACTAAAAAATTTACTGTGTTACTCCTCTTTCCGCCTGACACTGATTCTGCAGCTCCAAACTACTGTAAAACCCTCTGCATCCAACCAAGGAATTTGTTCAATGAAAATTTGACCTACTGTTGCTCCCTCTAACCGTTGGAATTACTAACCTGAACAAGTCGATTTTTTGCAACCCTGCAACTGAAAATCGAATTCTTGCCCCTGTAATTTAGCTTGCCTGTCTGAGCACTGTACTACCTCTAAGAATTTTGGCCTGTTGCTCCCTCTAAGCAGTGAAATCCTTTCTTTTGCCTCTGAGCTTCCCGGCTGATCATTCATGCTCTGATACTGTGTGAAAATTTCATCTATTGTAGTAACGGGGAACTATTCTTGGAACTGTAAATTTAATTATGCAGTTTATTTGCTATGACAAACAATGAATAAGTCACTACAACAATTTTCACCATAAAAATATTCTAGAAAGTAGAATACTGGAAATTGAGAAATTCTAGCGCACAAAAATTTAACACAAGTTTTTTTGGACAATTGTCCCTGAAAAAACTCAATGCTGGAAAACCGGTGCAGCAGATGCGGGTTTTATTATTATTCTTCAGCAACAAATTTGAGTATAATAATTTAGATGATCTAATGGCGATCTAATATGAGAAAAATACTGACAAAATTATTGTGAGAATTTTCCCTCACCCCACAACTAATTTCTACCCCGGAACCAATGTTGCACGAAGTGCCCCCCTAGTTCCAAACCTGGAAGCGTGTCCCGTGCGGAAGCGCCTAGGAAGCTTCGCCGGAAGCGCGCTTCCGATTTTTTTTGTTGCTTCCTAGACTTTTCGGAAGCACGCTTTGTACGACCCTTCCATTC
>APFE031083702.1:18651-31213 GCA_000404065.3 Pinus taeda
TATATATATATAGCAGATGCTTCTGCAGACGCTTCGCTTCCTAGATTTTTGGAAAATGACGCTTCTGCGTCCCCACTTCCAAAAAACGTCCCCGCTTCGTGCAACATTGCCCGGAACTGCCTCCCCAGCGACATGCAAATCCTTCTGCATCAACCTTTGTGCAATGCTTGCGTAGACCCTTTGGGAATTTCGTACTCCCTCTCATTGCCTCTCTAGGAACTGGAATACTTCCTTTGGAAATGTTGTTGACCTCTTCTGCCACCTGCTACTCATATCCTCTGGCTCTATCTTCTCTGTTGAGTCTCTGCTACTGAGAAAATCGAACTACCTGGGCAACTGAGTATCTGCATTGGTGTATTCTTCATCACCACATCAATTCTTTCTTATATCTTCCTATTGGGACTCCAACCAAGATTAAATCTTAATCGATGGCTCAAATCATTTCTGAATCGATCAATGTGAGTTTCTAGAGAATTTTCACCTTGACTTAATTAATTCTGATTAATTAACCATTTTTCCTAAGTTTAGACTTAAGAAACATCAAAAAATAGGGTGATAATATAATTAATTCATCTCTAGGTGGAATTTCCATAAATGATTTCTGGGTTTTGGAGATCTCATGTATTCTAGTCTCTCCACAAAATTTCGTGGCTAGAACATATCCGATGTTACAGAAACTAAAACAATAGGTCGAGTTTGATCCTTTATATAGTTGTTGGAGCATCCAATTATAAGACGACTTGTAGACTGTTGAAGAGGCCGACTTGTAGATTTGTTGAAGAGGCCGACTAGATGAGATTGAGGCCGATTTCAGAGGAGGCTGACTTGGTGGAGGATAGACACATAAAATAAGTTTTCCTTCGTGACATTAAGGAGCCCAAGAAGGGTCTCTTACACAAATTATTTTGACTTTAACTAAACAAAAATCCTAGAGCACTCAATGATATGACTTATTGATCATTAACCCAATCATGAAGCCCATGCTTTAATAAGTCAATTTAATTAATAATAAAAATATATATTACATCATAACTTAAGTACAATTATGAAGACCGACACTAGTTACATTTTTCAACACGGCTGGATGTGAAGAATGGTAGAGAAGTTTTTGCTATAGGTTACCCATTTTGGTGGATAACAAATCCTATTTAAAACAAGATTATTTACCACAGAAAATGTTGAAAATGTACTTAATACAAGGATCCAAAACCAAGACATAAGTGTACCAAGATTAGATTTGGATCCTGCAGTCCACAAGCAGAACAAAACAGTAGTTTGAGGTTCCCTTTGACATTGTTTTAAGTATTAACATGGATGAACATGCTAGTTCCTTTGAAGTTCTTTAGCTTATCTGCAAACATCAACACAATTTCCTTCTTTGACTTCCTTTGTGCGCCTCATGTGTCTAGTTTGCTTCCCATTCTACTAAAATCAATTACCTAACATAGGGATAAATACGAAATAGTTTAGCGAGATTTAGAATGTTAACGAAATAAGCTGATATCCAACCTTGCCTGCCCAAATTCCCTGCATCATCATGTGGAAGCTTGCGGAGTTGCATTTGGTACTATTTACTGTTTGGAATACTGATCTGTTTGGCATATGGTGTGTATTATATGTGTGCTCTTTCTTTGGCTCCAGAGCTATAGACCCAAGCTCATAACAAGATAAAAAAAAAGTAATTTGTCTAGGCAATTTTTCTTTTGGAAATCTGCACTTGCTACTGTGGTTTTCACTAATTATTAAGCCCTGTTTGGTGGTTAGGAAGCAGGTCTTGGATATATTTGTTTTGTGCAGATATAGTCAAGGATAGGATCTTATGGAAGAATTGTGTGTAAGGGAGAGTTTTCCTTGAAGAGTTTATATCTGGACAACCTTTGATAGGCTCCATGGGGAGGCCTTATTGTAGTTTCCTTTAACTCGCTAGAGATTAGTATCAGTTGTTTTGATGTTCAACAACAATCCTAACTGCTCCTTTTCGGGGATTTTTAACTACCAATATTCTTTACTACAGTACTAGTCATTGTGCAAAGTTGTTTGCTTTGTTTCAGTTTTTTACCATGTTTGGAAGATCTATCTGCTAGGTTGTATCTTATAAGCTAACCATTAAGGTATACACCCCCAGTTGTAGCCCAAGTGGAGAATCTTAGATTCATGAATTGTACTATACAATCAAATTTGATTGGATCTAGAACTAATGATGTGTTTTTTCTTCTGTAGAATGTAGATCATCAGACAGTCACTCTAGATATAGCTGTTCAAATGCTGAAAGGTGCAGGTGTAAAGAAGATGGGTCGACCATCTGCTGTAAAGTCAAAATGGAGACAAGGGAAACCCAAAATATTAAATTCAACATTGTAATTTATCATTTAGACAAATTAACTTGTAATCTTAGCCTTGATTAATGAGGGCAAGGTAACAAGTTTGTATTCAACCTTGTATCAAATCCACTTGTATAGAAATTCAGGGTTTCATTATTCCAATCTTCTATTTTCATGTGAGCAATAAGATACGATAATTTTGTTAATTTCCAACAAATCTATTTATTAATGTCCAATCAAATTGATTTGCCCTTTTGACTATTGATTTGATAGATGGATGGATATATATGGGGTCACTCCCATCGATTCATAGGTCCTAAAAGACAAATGCAAACTTCAATTCATTATTGAGAAATGCATGCCAGTGCTAGATATTGACCTGCATGCAGGAAACATGAGCATTGGCTGTTTCTGCCCAGGTCCTCCAATGTGAGAATTATAGCCTGCATGCAACGGATTTATTTAATACTAAAAATCCCTTTGATCTTAATTAATGTATTTTTCTATAAGAGATATAGAGCACACTGATACATTATGTACTCTCTTCACTCTGTGACACTTGTTCCACAAATTTCGCAGTGAAAATACATGGATGTTTCAGCTCTTGAGATCTAAGGTAGCAGTTATTGAAAGATTAAAGATAAGATTTTCTGAGGGTTTCATTATTCCAATCTTCTATTTTCATGTGAGCAATAATATAAGATAATTTTGTTAATGTCCAACAAATCTATTTATTAATGTCCAATCAAATTTATTTTCTCTTTTGACTATTGATTTGATATATGTATGGATATATATGGGGTTGTTCCCATTGATTGATATGTGCTATAAAACACAAAAGCAAACTTGAATTCAGTAACGAGAAATACATGTCAGTGTTAGATATTGACCTGCATGCAGGAAACATGAGCATTGGTTGTTTCTGCCTAAGTCCTCCAATGTGAGATTTATAGCCTGCATGCAAAGGATTTATTTAATACTAAAAATCCGTTTGAGCTTAATTAATGTAGTTTTCCATAAGAGATATAGAACATACTGATACATTATGTACTCTCATCAATCTCTGACACTTGTTCCACAAATTTTGCAACAAAAATACATGGATGTTTCAACTCCTGAGGTCCAATGTAGCAGTTACTGAAAGGTTAAAGATAAGATTTTGTAAGGGTTCATTATTCCAATCTTCTATTTTAATGTGAGCACTAAGATAAGATAATTTTGTTAATGTCCAATAAATTTATTTGCTCTTTTGACTATTGATTTGATAGATGGATGGATATATATGGGGTCACTCCCGTTGATCCATAGGTGCTAAATAACACAAAATCAAACTTCAATTCATTAATGAGAAACACGTCAGTGTTAGATATTGACCTGCATGCAGGAAACATGAGTATTGGTCGTTTCTGCCTACGTCTTCCAATGTGAGATTTATAGCCTGCAAGAAAAGGATTTATTTAATACCAAAAACCCTTATGAGCTTTATTAATGTAGTTTTCCATAAGAGATAGAGCACACTGATACATTATGTACTCTCTTCACTCCCTGGGACCCTGACATTTGTTCCACAAATACCAAAATGAAAATACATGGATGTTTCAACACTTGAGATCTAAGGTAGCAGTTTAAAGATTAAAAGGTTAAAGATAAGATTTTCTAGGTGCAAATATTGATTATCGTCGGCATATTATTCAATTTACAAGCCATGTTTTGAAACTTTGTACAGCTGAAGTCACCACAAAAGTTAATTCAGAATAAGATCTAGAACATTTTAATGCTTGACAATGAGATGTACAATCCTGTAATCTCTAATGTATTGGCTCCATGCCTAAAATTTTTGCATCTTCAATACGACTATGATGGGAATCAGTGTTTTTAATGAACACAGATGTGAAGCACACTAACAATTTCATCCTGATATTTTCTAATAGAAAATATTATCAAGTTTATAATGGATGCGTTCATGCTATTTTAAATGTGTTTCTATTCTATGGTCATAATGAAGAGGTTCTGAATTTTGGTTTTTTGTTGATAGAAATACCATTCTTAAACAAAATTTTCTAAGAATTGGAATCACCACTTTAATAATGGTTTGGAAGGCCACGAAATTAGTAGTCGTTGAGGTTTGAAAACATTAATTGCCCACCGCTTCAATATTTATCATAACCACGCTAAAGCTTATCAGAAGGGGTAGGTTACGTTAGTAAAATAAACTTGCATTCTACTCAGAAAAAGAGGACAATGAAGGTGTCCAACTAAAATTTCAAAGAAGGGTTGAGTCCTAGTTGAAGCGGTGATCAAAGTATATATACTTGTACTTTTAGCATAATCACGGGTGGAAAATTTTGAATGCCTATAGCGAGGAAACCAAAAAGTATGGTGCACAGTTTGAAAACTGTGTGTAATTTCCCACCTTCAGATCTAGAAATATTAATTTTAAATAACAATGGGCTTTAGCACAATTTACTTCAATGTTCCTTTAGCAACCCAATCACAATTTCCAATTATATCCAGTAGAAATCACTTTAACTTAGACCCATTGATAGTAAATGTAGATAAAACATAAAAACAAGTGCAGAAGACAAACCAAGACAAGAGGACACAAGATATGGCGAATGCCAGGGACAAACCCCATTGTGGGTAAACCCTTTGACCAAATCTTCTTATTATTCTTCAATAGTTCAACAGAGAGAGAGTGTGTACAAATATCAGAATTACATGCCCAAAACAGTCTTGGAAAATCAACAGTCAATGCAGTGCTAACCAAAAAGTCAACGATGGTCAAAGCTGCCCCAAAACATCCTCCAAATTGCAGTGCAATTCGGCCTTACAAGAGAGTCAAATTCAGCCCAAATTCTTTTGTCAAACCCAGTCAAAGGAGAGAGAAAATACTGCTGCAATTTTCTATGGTCAAATCCGAAGTCAACACTGGTCAAATTGTCCCAAAATTCTCAATTTTTGTGCCAAGAAATGCAGCCTTCAAAAATTGAATTTTTGGCCCAAAAACCGAGGTCAACGCTTATGAAACTTAGCCTATTTGACCCATAAGAACTCGGCTTTCTACCACACGTGTGAAGGAGATAGAGAGAGATCAGCCACATGTGCAAAGAAAAAGAGATGACTCCAAGTTGTACGAATCAAGAGAGAGAAGATGATGTGATGAGATGATGTCCAAATGAGGAAAAGGTCACCTCTATTTATACAATTCGTTGAGGGTGAGGAGACCCATCTATTGGGCTTCATGAGCCTACATTTGACTGTGGCCAACCTTGACAATTTGTCCATAAGAGAAATAAATTCATAATTCCATTTTTGCTTGTTAGAATGAGATGATCTTTATATCAAAATTGTCTCTCTCTGAAAGAGGAATCCAATGCAATAATCATCTCCATCATATGAGTTGTCCTAAGGTGTAAGTTGGCCCTAGTTTCCAATTTTAGCACTCCCTCTCAACTAGGGAGAATCCCCCTCTGTCAATCCATCATCATGTCAACTTGTCATCTTGAACCATCCCTTCCATCACTACCCTACTTTGCTTTGTTGAACCATGAAGTAATAACGAAAAAGAAATGATCGAGAGTGTATCATACCACTCCCCACTGACTAAAGTTAGTCCTTGATCCCAGATCAAGTTGTTGAACACCAAGCATCCTTGTCATAGGGAGTACGATAGTACACGATGCGTCCATCAGTAGTGCCATGGTTTGTAGCCAACTTTTCCCAACTCATTGGCTAGATGAGAGGTACTTCCCATGAGTCATGGACTCTATGGGTAGGATGTGTGCGAGGGCATCATCAGGGGATGATGAACCACTCATCCTGCTTGTATGCCATAGGAGAAGGTGAACCACTCATCCTATGCATATCAATTGTAGGGGAAGGTGAACCACTCACCCTACATGCATGTGTCCGGGTAGGGGAAGGTGAAGCACTCACCTTGTATCCAGCACACCACAAGGGGAAGGTGAACCACACCCTATGGTTGCTCATAGCTAGCTCCAAGAACTACCCCACGCCCCCAAGAGCTCCCAGAGCTCTGTGTTCAACTCATATGAGACCCTCATAAGAGGATCAGTCCACCTTCCCGAGAGGCTTCGTGAGAATATCTACAACTTGCTCATATGTCCTGATGTGTTGGACCCTAATTGCTCCTCGTTGTACCATATCTCAGATAAATTGGTTCCTGATATCAATATGCTTGGAGTGGTCGTGGAACACAGAATTCTCTGATAGACGAATCCCACTTTGGCTGTCGCAGAAGATCATGATGGTATCTAGCACGTGCTCAAAAAGCTCACTGAAGAGCTTCCTCAACCAAACTACTTCACAACAAGCCATACTCGCAACAATGTATTCAACCTCGACAGTGCTTAGTGCAACCGATTTTTGCTTCATGCTTATCCAAGAGATAGAAGTAGACCTCAAAGAGAAGCAACACCCAAACGTGCTCTTATGATCCACTACATTGCCAGCCCAGTCAGCATTTGTATATTCATGTAGTCTCAAATCCTTGGCAGTGTATCTAAGTCCATAGTGGATTGTGCCCTGGAGATATCTCAAGGGATTCTTGGCAAGAATCCAATCACTGTGATGAGGCTTGACCATATATTGACTCATCGTGTTCACAACGAAGCATATGTTAGGATGGGAGTTGACCAAGAAGATCAATGCCCCCACAAGTTGACGATACTTGGTAGGGTTCGCTTATTCGGGCCCAACAACACTTCCACATAGCTTCTTAAAATTAAGTTTCAGCGGAGTAGTCACAGACTTGCAGTCCACCATCCCACATCTTTCAAGTAGCTTCACAATATATCTTCCCTTAGAAAGGAAAATCTCACTTGCCTTTTGCCAGACCTCCAACCCTAAGAAATAATGCATTAGTCCTAGGTCCTTCATCTTGAACTCGAAAGCCAACTCGCTCTTGCATTGATGAATGGGAGGGTCATCACCTGTCAGAAAGAGATCATTCGCATAAAGGACCAGAATGAGAGCTTTGCCCTTTTCAACCTTGAAGTAAAGGTTCAGTCAACATCACTTCTCATAAACCCCAACCTCATAAGATAGTTATCGATCCTCTCATACCAAGCCCTAGGGGCTTGCTTCAACCCATAGAGGGCTTTTTTCAATTTGCATACATGTGTCTCACAATGTTGAACCTTGAACCCCTCAGGTTGTTCCATGTATAATTCCTCCTTAAGCATGCCATGCAAGGAGGCAATTTTGACATCCATCTGATGAACGTTTCATCCTTGCAAGGCAGCAAGGGCTATGATCGAATAGATGGCGGTATATTAGGCAATTGGTGCAAATATCTAATCATAGTCTACTCCTTCCTTTTGGGAGAAGCCTCGAGCTACAAATCTGGCCTTGAATTTCTCAGCACTCCCGTCAACTCTATGTTTGATCTTGTAGAGCCATTTCAAAGTGACCATAAACTTATCCTTGGGTCTAGGAACCACATCCTAAACATCATTCTTCATGATTGATTCATACTCTTCATTCATTGCATCCTTCTAAACCTGTTGTTTCATGACTTATTCGCATGTACAAGGCTCAAATTGTACAATGGTACTCACGGTAGCTAAGTACCCTTGGTATCTATTCGACTTCATGCTTTCACGAAATGCCCCCCTTGGTGCAATTTTTTTTCTCAGCATCTTCAAGAGTATCGTTAAGCCATAAAGGCTTCTTTCTTGTAGTAGAGAACTCATTAGGAGGTGGATCAATGGGATCCATCGGACCTTTAACATCGGGCATTGGTTCATTGGACGAAGATTCATCCTGCCTTTTTGCATCAATGTCATCATTGGCCTTCCTTTGAATAGGAAGATCTTGAATATTTTTAAGTGCAAAATCTTAATCGAAAGTGACATCATGACATAATTCCACTTCCTTTTGACTAGGCACATCGATTCTATATGCCTTCAAAGTTTCACTGTAGCCCCAAATGTTCATTTTCTCCAAATGCATCTAGTTTGTTTCTTTTCACTTTTGACACATGAAAATATACGGGACAACCAGAAATTCTAAAATGAGAAACATCGGGCTTCTTACTGGTGAATACTTCTACGAGTGTCTTGAAGTCAAAATCTTGATGTGGGCATCGGTTTTGGACATACACAACGGTGTTGGCAACTTCTCCCTGTAAGAACTTCGGAAGACTTTGATCATGAAGCATAGCCTAGGTGGCTTCTATGATAGTACAATTCTTCCTTTCGGCATGTTGACAGTGTTGGACCCGCCAATATTCAAGGGATCTCCCAGGTATGATGTCCCAACTAGACCTCACACCATTTGGTGTAGGAGTCCCATCTGGTACGATGGTCTGGTTGCCATTATCTTAGAGATTTTTCTTAGCTCTTTGTTGTTCGGCACATGAGCGTGTTATGTTTGTAACTTCAAGAAAAGTGAGGTGAGTATGCCCAATGAGTGCATAATGTAAATTTGTGTCTGGGTTGTCTTATTGTAAGGGAGAGGGTAAAAGTGAGCCTCTAGGTGAGAGGTAGTAGTACCACCCAGGGAGAGACACACGTGAAAAACAACAAAGGTCTGTCTAGCATCCAGCGAAATAGTCAACCATAGATGTGGCAGTCGTGAAAACCAAAGTTCAAGGAAAAACACGTACACTTTCCAGCAAAGTAGTCCACATGGGGGTGACAGTCATTAAAACTAAGAAAACACAAGGATGCTCTATCTAATGTCCGGCAGAATAGTCTACATGGACGAGACAACAGTGATAAACAATACAACACATCTTCAACAATGTAAGTTCTAAAATAACCGAAGTAGTTCAACTATCTTAGTATAGGTTAAGTATGCATTACAAACGTTTAAAGAATAATCTTACAAATGGATACAAAACATGTGTGAAAATGTGTTGGCCTGAGACAAGCTTCTAAATTAAGCAACAGTGTCAAGACACATCTGTACACCATACATCACTATCCCCAGTAGTGGGACATTGGAGTTGCTCCTCGCTCAAAGAACAAACTACAGACTCTCAAGGCTATGTGGGAGGAGCCAAGGTGAAAAGTCTTTTGCTCATACAATGAGGAGGTATATATAGCCAAGGGGAATAACTGGCCCTTGTGGCTCTTCGACTTCCCTCATGACTGTTTGACTTCCTATGACTTTTCAATTGACGTGACTCTTCAACTTCATATGTGCGCCTCTTGGACTTTCACATTACTTTACATTTGATTACAACAAGTATGGCCCACAGTAGTGATGTGGTCGAGACAAATTGTGACACAACCCAACATGACATTGTAGACATATATTGGTTGTTGTGGTGTACATATCGAGCTGCTATGCTGCTTAGTGATAGGTGTGCTCTCGGTGTATCATGTCTTCACCTCCGAATGGCAAAGTGTGCGGGGTCTTTGATGGTTTTGGTCTTTACTTGATGGTGCTCGAGTATGTGTTCTTTTCGCTTGTTGCTCGATGTGCTTTGTACATTCGTTCCACTACGAGCAAGTTTTCTAGCATGCGCTCCTTCTTCATCCCATTCGTCATCGCACCTTGTTTCATCAATGTACCTATTCCTACAATCACTCAATGCGAGATGACATCAAATCCGAAAATCTCCCAGTGTAACATGATGCATTGTTTTCTGTTTTAGGTACAGGTGACCGAGAGGGAGGACAAGACATTGAAACTACGTAGAGCACATCTTAGGCTGGGATGCGAGGCTCTGGAGCATTGTCGGGAAAAATTGTGGTCGAGACAAACCATGACACAACCCAACATGACATTGTCGACATATATTGGTTGTTGTGGTGTCCATATCTAGTTGCTATGTTGCTTAGTGATAGGTGTGCTCTCGGTGTATCATGTCTTCACCTCCGAATGGCAAAGTGTGCGGGGTCTTTGATGGTTTTGGTCTTTACTTGATGGTGCTCGAGTATGTGTCCCTTTCGCTTGTTGCTCAATGTGCCTCGTACATTCGTTCCACTGCGAGTAAGTTTTCTAGCATGCGCTCCTTCATCCCATTCGTAATTGCACCTTGTTTCATCAATGTACCTATTCCTGCAACCACTCAATGCAAGATGACATCAAATCCAAAAATCTTCCAGTGTAACATGATGCATTGTTTTCTGTTTCAGGTACAGGTGACCGAGAGGGAGGACAAGACATTGAAACTACGTAGAGCACATCTTATGCTGGGATGCGAGGCTCTAGAGCATTGTCGGGAAAAATTGTGTCGATGTGATTAGCAGGAAATTTTGCGCAATCTGGGACAACAGTTACAGTTGCAAGGTAGAACCTAGCTGGGTAGGACTATGTAGTTCCGGGGAGGAAAACAAGGCAGGGTGTCGAGAGGAATTGCTGGGCAATTCTGTGTAGTTTTCAGGATGAGGACTAGGCAGGTCATCTGGGGGTTTAGCTAGGAATCTACACAGTTTCTCTGAGGAAGACAATTGGGTAGAAGGAGGCACTGACAGGCATTTTTGCGTAGTTTTCCAGAGCTAGGTTGGATCTGCCTACGAGGAGCTTGTTATGAAACCCACTCACAAAAAGATAGAAAAGAAAGATCAATGCCTTGGAATTTAGTCTCTTCGAGGGGGCAACCTCCTATATATTACACAAATGAACAATTCTTGGATGATACAAATGACAAGACCTCCTTTCTATATATAGGAGTTTAAGGGGTCATAATATAATCAGAGCCGACTTCCCTCATGACTGTTTGACTTCCTATGACTTTTCAATTGACGTGACTCTTCAACTTCATATGTGCGCCTCTTGGACTTTCACATTACTTTACATTTGATTACAACAAGTATGGCCCACAGTAGTGATGTGGTCGAGACAAATTATGACACAACCCAACATGACATTGTAGACATATATTGGTTGTTGTGGTGTCCATATCGAGCTTCTATGCTGCTTAGTGATAGGTGTGCTCTCGGTGTATCATGTCTTCACCTCCGAATGGCAAAGTATGCGGGGTCTTTGATGGTTTTGGTCTTTACTTGATGGTGCTCGAGTATGTGTTCTTTTCGCTTGTTGTTCGATGTGCTTCGTACATTCGTTCCACTACGAGCAAGTTTTCTAGCATGCGCTCCTTCTTCATCCCATTCGTCATCGCACCTTGTTTCATCAATGTACCTATTCCTACAATCACTCAATGCGAGATGACATCAAATCCAAAAATCTCCCAGTGTAACATGATGCATTGTTTTCTGTTTCAGGTACAGGTGACCGAGAGGGAGGACAAGACTTTGAAACTACGTAGAGCACATCTTAGGCTGGGATGCGAGGCTCTGGAGCATTGTCGGGAAAAATTGTGGTCGAGACAAATCATGACACAACCCAACATGACATTGTCGACATATATTGGTTGTTGTGGTGTCCATATCGAGTTGCTATGCTGCTTAGTGATAGGTGTGCTCTCGGTGTATCATGTCTTCACCTCCGAATGGCAAAGTGTGCGGGGTCTTTGATGGTTTTGGTCTTTACTTGATGGTGCTCGAGATGTGTCCCTTTCGCTTGTTGCTCAATGTGCCTCGTACATTCGTTCCACTGCGAGTAAGTTTTCTAGCATGCGCTCCTTCATCTCATTCGTCATTGCACCTTGTTTCATCAATGTACCTATTCCTGCAATCACTCAATGCGAGATGACATCAAATCCAAAAATCTTCCAGTGTAACATGATGCATTGTTTTCTGTTTCAGGTACAGGTGATCGAGAGGGAGGACAAGACATTGATACTACGTAGAGCACATCTTAGGCTGGGATGCGAGGCTCTGGAGCATTGTCGGGAAAAATTGTGTCGATGTGATTAGCAGGAAATTTTGCGTAATTTGGGACAACAGTTACAACTACAAGGTAGAACCTAGCTGGGCAGGACTATGTAGTTCCGGGGAGGAAAACAAGGCAGGGTGTCGAGAGGAATTGCTGGGCAATTCTGTGTAGTTTTCAGGATGAGGACTAGGAAGATCATCTGGGGGTTTAGCTAGGAATCTACACAGTTTCTCTGAGGAAGACAAATTGGGTAGAAAGAGGCACTGACAGGCATTTTTGCGTAGTTTTTCAGAGCTAGGTTGGATCTGCCTACGAGGAGCTTGTTATGAAACCCACTCACAAAAAGATAGAAAAGAAAGATCAATGCCTTGGAATTTAGTCTCTTCGAGGGGGCAACCTCCTATACATTACACAAATGAACAATTCTTGGATGATACAAATGACAAGACCTCCTTTCTATATATAGGAGTTTAAGGGGTCATAATATAATC
>APFE031083702.1:31223-53235 GCA_000404065.3 Pinus taeda
ACCTCCTTTCTATATATAGGAGTTTAAGGGGTCATAATATAATCAGAGCCGACATAACAATAATAATGTAAGCGCACAATAATAACAATAGTGGGCTTCTATGGGGCACAATAATAATAATATGGGGACGACATGGGGCACAACAAAATAATAAGCGGGTTGTACTAATAACAATAAGGGGTTACACTAGCAGTATAGGGACTTAACATGCCCTCTCCTTCAAAAGGTGTTCTCCTCAACGCTTGAGTAGTTCTTGGTGCTTCTGTATAAAATTCGTCCTCCCATGTGGAATCTTCAATGGGTAAGTTCTTCCACTTGATCAAATACTCTGAAATTGATCGATTTCGTCGTTGTTGAGTTCTTGTTTTTGTGACTGCTCCAGGCTCCAATATGATTTTTCCTACCTCGTCAAGTGCTGGCAATATTGTTTGAACTAGGATCTTCTACAACTTTTGAATGAGTGGCCACACTTCTTCGTCCTTCTGCCATTCACCTCTTGCCTCGTTTATTGAATTTGGTTGGATAATTCTACCAACCTCTAGCATTTCAGTAACCATATGTTCAATTTTACTCCTTTGGGAATATGGATATTTGTAAGGCTTAATGTTTGGAGGAACAATTCCTGGAATCAAATGAATAGCATGATCATGATCATGAATAGGTGGAAGGCCTTTGGGAGTCTCAAATACCTTGGAATGATTGTCCATGACTTTTTGGAGATCTAGAGAAATTGATGATTTCAATGTGGGAACTTTTAGCGAACCTAATTATGCAATTACGTCTCTTTGTTCTTTCTTTAGAAGCTTTGTCATTCCGTTAGAGATGATTATCTTTCCCAATTTCCCTGTGATACCCCTTAATTCAACTTCATTTCCTTCTGAAGAAAATTTCATGAAAAGTTCATGAAAATTAAAAGCTATTGTACGCAAGGATTGTAGCCATTGGACTCCTAATACAACACCAACACCACACATTGGAATGGAAAGCATTGGGCTATTCAATACATATTCTCCCATGGATAGCTTGATATTATGGCACTTTCTAGAGCAATTTATGGTTCCTCCATTTGCAACCATTACTTGATACTCTGGTGCTGGATATAGGAAAAAAATCAATTCCTTAACTATCTTACAATGAATAAAATTATGGGTACTGCCCAAATCAATCAACATTATTACCTTTTTCTTCTTGATATGTCCTTCTATCTTGATAGTTTGAGAAGTGGTAATTTCGGCCAACGCATTACAAGATATTTTCGGATTCATTTCTTGATGCTTGACGTGATCTTCCGCTTCTTGAACCTTTTTCTTCTTGATATTTCCTATCTTGAGAGTTTGAGGAATGGTAATTTATGCCAATGCATTACAAGATATGGTCAGATTCATCTCTTGATGCTCGATGTGATCTTTCACTGCTTAAATCTTTTTCTTCTTGATATGTCTTTCTATCTTGAGAGTTTGAGGAGTGGTAATTTCTTTCAATGCATTACAAGATATGGTTTGATTCATTTCTTGATGCTCGATGTGATCTTTCACTTCTTGAACATTTTTCTTCTTGATATGTCCTTCTATCTTGATAGTTTTAGGAGTGGTAATTCTTGCCAATGCAAAACAAGATATGGTCGGATTCATCTCTTCTTTCTCAATGTGATCTTTCACTTCTTGAACCTTTTTCTTCTTGATATGTTCTTCCATCTTGAGAGTTTGAGTGGTAATTCTTGCCAATGCTTTACAAGATATGGTCAGATTCATTTCTTCCTTCTTTGGGGTTGGTTCCTGGTGTATATTCTCTTTTTTTATGTTTCTTGATCCTTTTCTTAATCCTCTTTACAATCAATGTAAAATAATTTCTTCTCAGCCCACTTATGACTTTTAATGTATTTTTTATCACAATTGTAACAAAGTCCTTTTGCTCTTTTTTCTTCCAATTGTTCTAGTGTCAACCTTGTAGGTTGTGGAAGGCTAGGAGAAACAATACTTTCATCTTTATAGTTGTGGGGTAGAATTCCTTATTGCCATAATTTTGCTTTCCACTTTTCTTGCCAACCTAAATGCCTTCTCCAATGAATCAGGTTCCCAAAGATGAACCTCATGTTGAATGTTATTCTTTAAAGTCCCTATGAAGACATCAATCCTCTGCTTCTCTGGAATATAATTTTTCCTTATATTTAATTTTTGAAAGTCCTCAATGTGCTCTGCCATTGAACACTTTTGTTTGAGATTTATCAATTGGCTAAAGAAGGTGTTTCTCTTTGTATCATCATAATGTGCTACCATTTCCTCCGTGAAAATTGACCACGTAACGAGTGGTTTATGAGAACAAAGCCCTTTATACCATAAAAATTGATTTGGTTCTAAATATGATGATACAATACGTCCCTTTTGTAACAATTGCATCTCATGTAGATCAAAATATTGCTCCATCTGTAGTATCCAATTTACCAGATCCTTGCCATCAAACTTCTTCATATTGCCTTTTCTTGGTTTTAGGAGCTCGATATTGAAACGATTGTAACCCTGTAATTTCAAATCTCCAAGTTCTGAAATTTTGTCCTGTGTCCTCTTTCTAACCCCATAAGTATGATTAAGATTGGATTCTGCAAGGAAGAGTTATGCACAATCTCCCAAGATGACATGATTATATACCTTTTGAGAAGAGCGAACTTGTACAATGTGTCATGTGTTACTGTTTCAACCTTCGTGTAACAAAGATACACAGAAAACTACAGTCCGTCCTTTCTGTAACTTCTTACAAAATTTCAATTTGATACTTATGGATATAGTTATGACGATTTTTCCCTAGGTTACTTGTTTGGGATGTAAACCAGGAGCCCATATAAACCCTGAATGTCTTGGATTCTATATCCAAAAATATTGTAAACCAAGCTCTGTAATTCAGACTTGAAATTCAGAAAGCTTTCAACTCAAATGTTTTTTATTTTTATTTTTTTTATATTTTGGTTTTAAAAAAGATAGATAAATGCCTTAGAAATAAGCATCTTCAAGGGGGCAACCTCTGATACCAAATGTTATGAAACCAGCTCACAAAAAGATAGAAAAGAAATATCGACACCTTATAATTCAACCTCTTTGAGGGGGCAACCTTGGATGATACAAATGACAAGACCTCCTTTCTATATATAGAAGTCTAATGGGTCATAATATAATCAGAGCCGACATAACAGTAATAATGTAAGGGCACAATAAAAACAATAGTGGGCTTCTATGGGGTACATTAATAACAATATGGGGAATACATGGGCACAACAATATAACAAGGGGGTTGTATTAATAATAATAATAAGGGGTTACACTAGTAGTATAGGGACCTAACAGAGATGCTAGTCATAACTGCGCATTTTTGAGAGATAGTGTTGAACAGGCAGTTGCTATGCACTTTCCGAGATGAGTACAGAGCGGGTCAACAGGGATATTTCCAGTCAAAACTATGTAATTTTAAGAGGGAGAGTAGGGTAAACCAACAAGGGGCCTGCCATTCAAATATGTGCAATTCCTTGGAATAGTGCAATGACAGGCAGCAGGGATCCAACTCACATGACTATGCATTTTCTGCAGACAACGCAGGGCAGGAAGCTGGGCAACTTCTGCACAGTTTTGGGGAGCAGCGCAACCTCGGGTCTTAGTGTAGTTCAGGTTTTCCGGTAGACTAAAGGGAGGCTTGGGGACACTTCTGCACAATTTTGGGAGACAGCCGACTTTCTCACTGCCAAAATTGCGCAATGCAGGCTGCCTTGGAGGACAACCTCAAGATCTTTGCAGTTTTGGGCAGCAAAGTAGGGTCACTGAGAGTTAAGACTGCGCAATGCAGCTTAGTCAAGGTTCAGTTGAAGGATGGTTGTCTAGTCGACGGATTTTTTAGGAAAAAAGGCTATGTGTGAGAGCAAGTGAAGTTGTGCATACATGACATTGTGATCTCACACTTAGCATGACTCGACGACAAGACACCTCAAACCAACAAGACAACATGTGTTTAGTGAGAGAGACTTCAAGGTTACGGGCGACAAGTGCGACATTTGAGATAGAGCTTCGAATGACCGCGACGACACTTGCGCGACAGTGCTTGCAACTTTATGTGTGAGTATGACAGTTAATAGAGCGAAAACAACTCATGCACACAAAGACAAACCTTCAAAATGGCCATAACAAGATCGCAAGCATGACATAGCAATCAACATGCCAAAAGACGATAAGTGGTCAATCAAGCAAAAGGGGTGTAAAGACTCAACAAGAGCTCATGGAATTAGCCCAAGTGTTTACAGCGATCAAGAGAGAAACCAAGAAAGGCTATGAAATTCAGATGTAGGCCAAAATTTTGGAGGGTGTTGTAGCCACTACAACACTTGGCAACACACTGGTTGAATACCATCTTCTTTGTTTCGGTTCATTTTCAGCACAGGGCCTTGGCCTTTTAGGGAGTATTGATTCATTGTGCAGTCTACTTTGGCTTCCCTAATTACCCCATGTACAAACATGATTCACCTTGTACCATCTCAGTCAAACACAACAAAATTTTTAGCTAGATCACAATGTTTCAAAATTGGGAAGGGTAGCTTGGCTCGCAAGCTTAAGATTCTCAGAGTATAAGTTTTCATCTCTAGTGATGCTCCACTTCTAGCAGGCTTGCAAAGTACCCCAATGGAGTCATGCTAGAACACAAGCATTCCTCTACTGCCAACTAGCTTGGTAAGTACCCCGGTGGAGTCGTCTGCTTCACCTCTCTACGCAGGAAGCTTTTCTCTTCTTTCACCTTTGCATTTTTTTTAAACAAGGATTGTGCATAGGCACTTATTTATTTTTGGGGCGGAAGACTAATCCTGACTTATTGAGAGCAGAAGAGGTTGTTCCTTCAGAGAAGCATGTAATACCTCTGATTTATGTTTGCTCATTTAGATTTTTCCCCTTCTCCGTTTCTACTAGTTGGATAAGCTTGAACACACAGAGCAGAAGACTGAGTACATGCTTGGGGTTTTGTAGTTTGGACACAAGTTCATGGTTTGATTAGAGTTTCCCTTATAGAAGGATCATATTCTCCGTCGAGGCTTCATCGGCCAAAAGTTACAACCAAGCACAGAGAAGACGGACACCGGATTAGCCAAGTGTTGCAGTGTCACAAGACTCTTCAACTTCAGCCGCATACTTATTCAAAATCCAAAACGCATTATGAGACAACACTTATTTGCAAAACGAAAATGACAAGATATAAAAGCAAAGCAAAGCAAAGTGAGAAAAACAAAGTAAAGCAACAAAACTAACAATAAAGAGACTATGCACATAGTGCAAGGCACGACCCCAGATCATTGAAAATAACATTTTAAATCTTGGCAATTGACAAGAAGGTTGTCACTCCTCCCGTCAAGTGATTGTAGACGGTACGTGTGTTGGCCAAGTTTTTCGTAGACCGTGAAAGGACTAATCCACAAAGACTAGAACTTCATGTGTTTGTCTTTGTCTTCGGGGCTTATCCCACTTCAAGGCTAAGTCACCCACAAAGAAGTTGGTGTTCCCTGCAAACTTTCGATCGAAGCATATCTTGATACGGTTCTGGTGGAGTGAAAATTTTTCTTTTGCTTTCATTCATTCTTCCTATAACTTATGTATTGTTTCCATCCTACGATGAACCAATAGACACGGCTTGCCTCGGGATTCTTGGGATAACTAGAGAGCAAGAAAGTAGATATTTGGTGGGAGGATGGCTACTTTTCTGTATACAAGGAAGTATGGAGATGTGTTCAGAGAGGGCTTGGGTGTAACTTGGTCATCCCAAAGTGCATTCACCAGAGCGGAATGCCAGTTTTGATGCTTAGAGTAAATGGTATTTTTTATGATGCGAATGAGATTCTTGTTTGTAGATTCAACAAGACGATTTCCCTGTGGGTAGTAATTAACTGAATGTTTAAGCACAATACCATATGGCAATGCAAAATCATAAAATTTCAACGAAGAGAAGTAAGTTGCATTATCAAAAACAAGTGATACAGGGATGCCAAACCTCAAAATGATGTTCTGTTGAAGGAAGCTAATGACTTCCTGGTCATTCATTTGTTTAAGTGGAACTTCTTTTGTCCACTGCGTGAAGTAATTTATAGTAGTCTTGATGTAGTGGTGTTGCTTTGATGAATGTGGGGAGATTTTCCCAATGATGTCTAAGCCCCATCGTTGGAATGGTTCGTCCACTGCAACAGGTTGTAGCGGTGTTACTGGCCTTCGAGTTCTATCGGCGCATCGCTAAAAGCCCAGGTACTTGCGGGCATAAGCGTGTGCATCTTTAAACAATGTGGGCCAGTAGAAACCAACTCTCATGACTTTATGTGCAGTTGTGTTACTTGTGAAGTCATCTCCGGCTATTTCATCATGCAGATCACGTAACACTCTCTATGAATCTTGTGCCTCTAGGCACCTAAGCAAAATTCCATTGTTGTTCTTTCTCTAAAGCACTCTGTGCACCACCTAGTAAGGTAAGAATTTGAGTCGAATTGCCCTCTTCTGTTGTATGAAAAAGTGCAAGGGCATGGTGATGTGCTCAAGGTACTAGCGCACTTCGTCATACCAAGAGTTTTCGTGCGAAGTGGGTGGTGCTCCCTCAAAATTGTACATGTTGATTTCTTGCTCCCAATCGGTGAGCTCTTCTTCTTCGTCTTGCGCTTGTACCACTTTTGTTGCTAGTCTCCAAAGACCATGACCCTTGACTGTGTGAATTAGGTTGATTTCAAGAGCATACTCTTGTATTCTTGTCATCTACTTCTCATGTCTTTCACCCAGCTCTTGTTGAACAAGCAGTGATCTGGCAGATGGGTGTGGCACAAAGACTGTGCAATGATGTTTTAGCAAATAGGATCTGAAGTGTTTCACTGCCTTGTATACAACATATGTTTGCTTATCCACGATGGGATAGTTGAGCTCAGGTCCCTACATGCTTGTGCTCATGAAGGAGATGGGGTGTTCGTTGTTCAACTCATCCTTCTGAGTGAGCACTATAGCAAGTGAATTGTCGGAAGAAAAAGTATAAAGCAAGAAAACTTTGTTGAAACCAGAGCTATATAACGCAGGTGTATTTTCTATCGCCTACTTGATACGAGAAAATGCGTCTTTCTCCTTCTTTCCTCAACTATAAACTACATCATTCTTGATCATCTCTTGTATAGGTTTGACAATCTGAACATAGTCTAAGATGAACTTCCGAAGGATGTTGATTTCCCCTAAGAAGGACTGCATAGCTTTCTTGTTTACTAGGTAAGGAATTTGCGTGATAGTCCGAACTCAGTTCGGATCAACCTTTATTCCACTCTTGGCGATGATATGCCCAAGGAGGTTCCCCTCAAACATTGTAAAGACGCTCTTCTTAGGATTCAAGGATATCTCGTACTTTCAACATCATTCAAAGATATTCTTAAGATGGCACAAGTGGTCTGGCCATTTTCTGGAAAAGATTGTCACATCATCAAGGTAAACCATCACGCTCTATGCTATGAGGCCATGGAAGGTGATTTCCATAGCGCACTGAAAGGTTGCACTTGCGTTTACCAGGACAAATGGCATCCTTTGATAAGAGAACATACCCCACTTGGTACAGAACGTAGTTTTAAGACTGTCAAGTTTTGCTAATAGAACCTGGGTATATCTGGAAAAACAAATCCAACAGAGAAAACAATTTTTCTCTAGATGTTGTCTACAACATGTGCTCCATAGATGACACATGTTAGTTGTCTTTGTCCAAGGCCTGATTTAGATTTTGAAAATCTACACACAGGTGGATCTCCCTGAACTTCTTCTTGACAGGAACTAAGTTTGAAACCCAAGTAGAATGACGAACCTTGTAAATGATTTGAGCATCCAACAATGTAGTCAACTCTTTCTGTATGAGGGGTTCAAGTGATAGATGGACTTTTCTGAGCTTCTGCTGAAATGGCTTGACCTCTTCTTTGATCGGAATGATGTGTTGGATTATTCACGTGTCATATGTTTTCAATTCATCATACGTCCACGTGAATACATCATGATACTGTCTAAACAGGCGTACAAAGGCTTTCCGCTCTTCCAGTGTGCAACATGTATCGAGATTCATGAACTTCGAATCTTTGTCTGTTCCCAAATTAATATGTTCATGCATTAGTGTGGAACTGTGGGTTTTAGTGTTCCTAGGCCCTTTGAAGTGGTTCTACAAGTCATATAGCTTCTCGAGTGAACCACACCCTTGGGGATGAGGTTTCCTTTACTATAATCAGTTGTGTCTTACAAGGACTGCTCGTTCATGTCTTCATCTATCGATGAATCCTTGAAGATGTCAATGTTGGCCATGAAATGCAGTTTTTATTCATCATCATAAAAAACACGCAAATTAGCTATGTTGTTATGGATTTACACTAGTAGTATAGGGACCTAACAAATTTCAATAGTAAATCTATCCTTAAGCGGTGTCATCCTAACAGTTGCTTTTGTTGGAGCATCTACAACTACATTGCGTATTCTTGGTATAGAGATGATATTAAAAGCTTGGAAATTAGGGATAAGCCACCATACCTCTTGTTGGTAACTCTTAAGATGAGGTGAGACAGTGTATGGTGTTACGTACCTATCGTACCACAATCTCTAAATCACCTACCACTTCCAACATAGCAATGTTGAGGCTAAAGGCTTTCTGTAAACCCAAGATGGGTGCTTCATATTCGGCAATGTTTTTTGTGCACTCGAACTCTAAGCGGCTTGAGACTAAGTGTCTCCTTTTCCTTGAGTCTATCAAAAAACACCTGGCTCTAGAGCCATCCTGTGTTTTGCATCCTTCAAAATACAAGGTCCAGAAGTCATCTGTACAAGGACGCTTGTCGCACTAGCACTGGTAACACTACTGCTACTATTGTTGCAATGTACTGTACAAGTTTCATTTCCACTAGTTGGGCAAGGAAGGAGACCCAATTGTGTATCTAGTGGGGTGGGGCTTGGCTATGCAAGATAACAACCCAACTGCATTTCTAGAAAGCAATTATTGAACAAAAGTTCTTCAAAAGCCAACAGTTCATTATGGCCATCTTGTTGAAAATAGTGTAACTAGATTTGGTCTTCATAATGACAAATCTTGTAATGATGTAATTTTGTATCAAATTTTTTTTTATATTTTTTCTTGAGACATGGGTTTCATGGTCAAGAAGTTTCTTGGTCTAGTTGTGGCTCCCATTGAGAGCCTTAGGCTGAGTTATGTAAAATCAAGACAATCATGTATTGTTACACTTATAAATGTGATTGTTGTAAGTCAAAAAGTCCTTCAAGATCACTAATGAAATACTCCAAAATGTACCCATAGAATTGATGCAAAGAATTCGCTCAAAATAATTTATTTGGATAGCCCAGAAGCCTCCTATCATGTCGGCCTAGTCAAGTGATCATGTTGGCCTAGGAAATGAGAACACAAGCCTATATAAAGGCAAAGTTGATACCTCCTCTAAAATACATCTATCTCATTCTCTCAAGGAAGGATAAAAAAAGAGAAAGGGTCAAAGAGAAGAAGTTGCAATCCAAGAGGAAGTTTGTCCCCTCATCCAAAATCACCTAAGAAGTATGTTCACACATGCAGAAATCAGATTTGAGCTTGCGCATCATCTTGTATGGGCATATTGTTGGGTTAAAGGCTCGATCTTGCAGCGGTTGGAAGGCGAAAACTATCTAGAAGAAGTTTGCAAGGAGAATGAGGTCATAGAAGGGCTAGAATAGCCCTAACCCTCCTTGCACGCTTGCATTGTATACTGAAGTTGACAAATCTATCCTCATTGTTCTAGGACAGTCACTCTCTCAGCATCAAGAAGGATCATTCCAAGCTCAAGGCAAAGGGTCATGATATGTGAGATCAATCTCCAAGGAAAGTGAAGATAGAGGAAGGCTAGGTGAGCCTATCCTTGATCACATTTGTAGACGATCATAGTTTTGTTGCAGACCTACTGTGCTATCCGAAGTTGTAGAAAGAAAGACTTGTTTGGGTACATTTTTGAATTATTGGCATTTGATTTCTGAAGGTGTTCTTGAGTCAAAGTTTGGGTCTTGGAATTCATCAATAAAGATTCTATAAGAAAGAGTTCAAAGGGTTTTTCCTCTCACAATTTGGAGAGGTTTTTGCCTTGGCTTGGTGCCAATATCTTGTGTACTCGTGCATTATTGATATTCTTGTTTCGATATCTAGTTGATGATAATAACACATATTTATAATAAGAAGCAGAATATAAGAAAAGAATATCACAAGCAGTTATCATAGTTATAGAGAAATTGAATTCTTAACTTGCCCTAGATTTCTCAACATGTTATTAGAGGGAATTTCTACAAAGGGCATGAAGAAGATCACCTCTCTCATGAATAAGTTGGAAAGAATTGGATCATTTATGAAAAGCTTCATTAGTCAAAAGATCAAGCAAGTATGGGTCAATTTTATCTCCAAAATCGATAGATCTACAAAAGTTGATGGTTTATTCTCTGTACTCTCTGGCACATTTCAAGATGAGAATATTTGGGTAATAGAAAGTGGAGCTTCAAGGCATATGACGGGACACCATCACCAACTCAAGACTCTCTCCAAAGGAAAGTCTTCCTATTCTGTGGAGCTTGGTGACAACAAAAATTATCCAGTAAAAAGCATTGGATCTACCTCCATTAAGCTTGAAGTTGGAAGCAATATTCATCTCAACAACATACTATATGTTCTATGTCTGTGAAAAAATCTCATTTCTATTTCATCTTTAAAAGAAAAGGGTTATCGATTTGCCTTTATAGATGGAAGAGTAGTTGGTTGGGCTCAAGGTTCAAGCATTGAAAGAGCTAGAATTATTGTTGTCCGAGAAGGTAGACTATATAGATTGGATTCTCTTGTCAATCAAGCACTTGTTCATATTGAAATTAGGGCATGTGAATTATGGCATAGAATATTGGGCCACCTTCACTACAAAATTCTTCCAACCCTAATTCCATAGTAAATGGAATTTCGAATCTTAAAGAAGAACACGAAGGTGTATGCAAGAGTTGTGCCTTAGGCAAGATTGCAAACTAACCTTTTGGACATAGCACGTCTCGTGCTCGAGAGATACTTGATCTCATACATTGTGATGTTTGTGGACCCATGACCAAATCTCTTGGAAGACATCTATACTATGTCACCTTCATAGATGATCACTCCAGGAAAACTTGGGTTTACCTTCTTAAATCCAAGGATGAAGTCTTTTCAAATTTCAAGAATTCAAAGCTGCAGTGGAAAATATCATAGAAAGAAAGATCAAGAACTTAAGATCTAACAACAGTGGCGAATACACTTCTAAAGAACTTATAGCCTTTTGCAAGGAGGATGGGATTAAGAGGGAGCTCATAGCTCCATATAATCCCGAGCAGAACATAGTAGTTGAACGGAAGAATAGGGCCATAGAAGAAAGTGTCAAGGAAATGCTTCATGACCAAGATCTACTAAAGATCCTATGGGGAGAAGCAACGAAGGCTATTGTCTAGATTCAAAATAGAAGTCCCCACAGGTCTCTAAATAATCGAACTCCCGAGGAAGATTTCACTGGAAAGAAACCTAATGTGGACCATCTTTGAATATTTGGATGTTCATTATATATCCACATTCCCAAGGAAAAAAGGAAGAAGCTAAATCCGGCGAGCAAGAAGGGAATATTTGTGGGATATAGTAATTCATCCAAGGCTTACAGAATATACATCAAGGAAGGACATCAAATAGAGGTAAGCCGAGATGTAATATTTGATGAGAATATTGCATTCAAGAAGTCAAAATACATTTCATCTGATTCTGATGAAGAGGATCTTCCTATATTTGAGGAAGAAGACAATACAAAAGAAGAAGATGAAGGTCCAAGCGAACCTATCACTATCCCTGAAAAGAGGAAGAGACCTAATTGGTTGACCTCTACACTTCAAGATGTTGAAAGACACCAGGCAAGTGGAAAATTTAGAGAAAGCAAGAAACCTAAAAGGTATTCTAGGTATGCAACCTACATGTCAAAATTGATAGAAGTTGAGCCATCCCCATTTGAAGAAGCTTCCAAAAACTCTAGATGGAAGTCTTCCATGAATGAGGAATACAAATCTATAATGAAGAATGGTGTTTGGGAAATCGTTCCTAGACCAGAAAGCAAATATGTGGTAAACCTCAAAGTGGATTTACAAGATCAAGCATGCAATAGATGGGAGCATAGACAAATACAAAGCCAGGTTTGTGGCTAGAGGTTTCTCTCAAGAAGGAATTGACTATGAAGAAACCTTTTATTCCACATCAAGATATACAACCATTCATTCAATGATTTCTCTGACAGCATCCATGAAGTCGAAATTTCATCAAATGGACGTAAAGACATCATTTCTAAATGACACCATAGATAAAGAAGTCTACATTGAGAAACCTTTGGGATTCGAAGTCAAGGATAAATAAGGCTATGTTTTCAGGTTGAAAAAGGCGTTGTATGGCCTCAAGAAATCACCTTGAGCATGGTATGTCAGGATGGATACTTATCTACAAAGACTAGGCTTTATCAAAAGTTCGGTTGATCCTAACCTATATATCAAAGTGGTAAAGGATGAACCTGTCATTATCTTACTACATGTAGATGATCTTCTGTTAACAAGTGTAGAAGAATGTATTCAGCAATGCAAGAATCAGTTGAATGCAGAATTCAATATGAAGGATCTGGTATCCATGCACTATTATCTGGAACTAGAAGTATGGAAAGAACCGAATGAGATTTACTTGGGTCAAGGAAAGTATGTAGTTGAAATTCTCAAGAGGTTTCATGATGGAGTGAAAGCCTATGACGACTCCTATGATTACAAACCTGAGATTGCTAAGAAACTCTGAATCCAGTCTGGTGAATCCCACAAGGTACAAACAATTGATTGGATCCCAGATGTACCTGGTAAATACTCAGCCATATATATGTTTTGCAGTGAATGTTCTTAGTCAGTTCCAGATGGAGCCTCATCGTGATCATTGTGTGGCTCCCAAGCATATTCTGAGATACTTGTGAGGAACCATATATCATTGCCTAAAATATAAGAAAGGAAAAGATGTACTTCTGATGGGATTTACTGATTACCAATTGAGGACGCAGCGAGAAGGATGGAAGAAGCACTACTGAAGGATGCTTCAGTCTAGGATCCTCAATAGTCTCTTGTATGAGCAGGAAGTAAGAGACAGTTTCCTTAAGAAGTGCTAAAGCCTAGTATGTAGAAGCATGTGAAGTCAGTCGGGAATTGGTCTGGTTGAGGAAATTGTTATCTGACTTATTTGCAGGACCATTGGCCCCTACAACTATCTATTGTGATAATACCAGTTGTATAAGACTACTTGAGGACCCAATGTTTCATGGGAAGACAAAGCACATAAATAACAAGTATCATTATATTCGGAAGTTGGTACAAGATGGTGTGTTGAAGCTGGAGTATGTTCCCACTGATGAGAAGACTGCCAACATATTAACGAAATCGCTTCCGAACAAGAAGCTTGTGTATTTGAAAGACAAGCTTGGTCTGGTTGATATGTCGTCCCTATTTGAGCGGGAAAGATAGACACTAAATTTATGTGTTATGAGAATGAAGAAAAAATAGAGGATTGAGTTATCATCTAGAGTCTGACAATATTTGAGGATGTGGTATGGCATCCAAGATAAGAATGGGAAAGAGGGCCGATATTCTTGAGGGCTGGGAACCCAATATGAGAATAGTCCTAGTAGGGCATACTTGGACAACACCCGAGTGGGTATGACCCTAAGAGAGACAATGATGAGTGTGTCTATAAGTCATTGGTCTCACCAACATTGTGCTCTGATCTATTTGAGAGATAGAGTTGTTAGTCAAGGCCTTGCTATATGGAAACAATGTTGGTTGAAATTATGTTATAACATATGGATAACTAATCTGATTTTTTGCTTATGAGAACTCTTGTATTGAGAATGTCCATGTACCATGTATGTATGAATACCTCCCTAGTTAAGAGGGAGTGTTGAAAATAGTGTAACTAGGTTTGGTCTTCATAATGACAAATCTTGTAATGATGTAATTTTGTATCAAGAAATTTTTTATATTTTTGCTTGAGGCATGGGTTTCATGTTCAAGAATTTTCTTGGTCTAGTTGTGGCTCCCATTGAGAAACTTAGGTTGAGTTATGTAAAAAGAAGACAATCATGTATTGTTACACTTAAAATGTGATTGTTGTAAGTCAAAATGTACTTTAAGGTCATTAATTAAATACTCCAAAATGTACCCACTGTATTGATGCAAAGAAGTCACTCGAAATAATTTATTTGGATAGCCTAGAGGCCTCCTATCATGTCGGCCTAGTCAAGGGATCATGACAGCCTAGGAGTTGAGAACACAAGCCTATATAAAGGAAAAGTTGATACCTCCTCTAAAATACATCTATCTTATTCTCTCAAGGAAGGATAAATGAAGAGAAAGGGTCGAAGAGAAGAAGCCACAGTCCAAGAGGAAGTTTGTCCCCTCATCCAAAATCACCTAAGAAGTCTGTTCACTCATGTGGAAATCAGATTTGAGCTTGCGCATCATCTTATATGGGCATATTTTTGGGTTAAAGGCTCAATCTTGCAGCAATTGGAAGGAGCAAGCTATCTAGAAGAAGTTTGCAAGGAGAACGAGGTCATAGAAGGGCTAGAATAGCCCTAACCCTCCTCGCACGTGTGAATTGTATACTGAAGTTGACATATCTATCCTCGTTGTTCTAGGACATTCACTCTCTCGGCATCAAGAAGGATCGTTCCAAGCTCAAGGCAAAGGGTCATGATATGTGAGATCAATATCCAAGGAAAGCAAAGATAGAGGAAGGCTAGGTGAGCCTATCCTTGATCACATTTGTAGACTATCATAGTGTTGTTGCAGACCTACTGTGCTATCCTAAGTTGCAGAAATAAAGACTTGTTTGGGTACATTTTGGAAGTATTTTCATTTGATTTCTGAAGGTGTTCTTGAGTCAAAGTTTGGGTCTTGGAATTCATCAATAAAGATTCTATAAGAAAGAGTTTGAAGGGTTTTTCCTCTCACAATTTGGAGAGGTTTTTGCGCTGGCTTGGTGCTAATATCTTGTGTACTCATGCATTGTTGATCTTCTTGTTTTGATAGTTGATTGATGATAGTAACACATATTTATAATAAGAAGAAGAATATAAGAAAAGAATATCACAAGCATTTATCATAGTTAAAAACAAATCGAATTCTTAAATTGCCCTAGGTTTCTCAACACATTCAAGGGAGTGACATTATGTTTCATATATCTCTCTGACAACACCTAGATCTGGTTGTTTCTGCCTTGGTATGAAAGCCATAAGTGTGACTAGTCTATAGCAAAATATCCTTGCAACTTACTGGATCAGTCTTTGCTGAGCAATAATCCATATGCTTCTGGGATGTCCACGATCACAATGTTAATGCACTGGTGAACTCGTCCGTCGGACGATAGCCAGATGATCACATCCCAAAGTTCACCAATGTGTTGTACACATGTTCAGTCAATTTGGATTATCTACATAGTTGTACTGCTCCATTGCACATTGATTTGTTTAGTGATGGAGAGTGGCATGACATTGACTAATGTGCCAGAGTCAACCAAACAGTTGTGGACATTGAAGTTGAATATTTCAAATGATAACAAAAATGGTGGGAAAAACAAGTTCGTTTCTTCCTTGCGAAGCACATTGAGTACAGATGTGAGTGGTTCGAGAGACTTACTTGGTCCCTTGCTAGAAGAGACAACATTGTCTGTGGAGGTTTGCCTTAGTGCACGCAAAATAATATCCTGTTGACCTGCAAGCTTGGTTAACTCATATAGAGATATTTTTTCATGGGTCTTCTTCATGTCTTCAACAATATTGTAATCTAAAGTAGGAAGACTCACTGAGTTGTCTGGGGTAAGACTTGTGTTTGTACTGTATGGTGGAGTGTTTTGGAGTTTACTTCTTATGGACGTATCTTTCATTGCAGCTGTGTTTCTAGACTTGCTTTGTGTTTTATGTGTTGAGGATGCCAGTGGATCAAATTTTCTGAGCAGCTATTTAAATTTTTCTTTCAATATCTCAATCACAACAGGAGCTCCTTGACTTCTCAAGTTGTATCGATTGTTCTGATTGGGAGGCTCCTTCTCGGTGGTTGTTTGCTTCTGGGCAGCATTGAGACACTGATACATGTTAACTACATGCCTAGAGCTTGGAGCTTCATCAAATGCAACATCCTCTTCATCATCTTCATCTTCCGGCTGAACCTTCTCATTGACTTTAAAATGGTCATTCAATCTCGAAGCCATAGTTCCCATAACATGGTTCCATTCTAGACAAGACTTCTCTAAATGTCCTTCTTCGTGGATCTCGCAGAAGTTATCCTTCACAATTTGTTCCACTTGGAACACAACATTGGAGCTCTATGCAAATTTAGCCAGGTGACTATTTCTTCAACCTTATATCACATTCTTCCTCTTCACAAATCTAGGAGGTTTGTTGCTTACTATTGTCTCGGTTGTCCATTACTTGAGTTCTACTACTTCAGTTGTCAAGGACTTGAGGAGACGAGTAAGGGTCTCGATTTCACTTGCTTCCTTTTCCTTTACCTTACTCACATCAGTCTAAGACCTCCTGCCCGTGTCTTTGGATTCCTTAGCTTTTTCATCATCTACAATGACTCCAATCATGTGCAGGTCTTTCTCCACATCAATTGCTTCTTGGCAATTTTCTGAAAGTGTTGGTTTCGCAGCTCACTTGACGAACTGCACAATACTGGTCGGCAGTGTAGACGTGTAGTAGTCAACTATGATGGAGTCATGAGGTTTAGTGTCTACATTGAACTTGTTAAAGATACGGCTAAACCTCTAGTTAAAATCCTTCACTTTTTCTTTTTGCTCCATCTTGAGACTACCCACCTCTTTTAACAACATGGTGAGGGTTTTGTCCTCAGCAAATTTCTTAAGGAAAATTCTCATAAACATCTCCTAGTTCTGAATGGAGTTGACAGGAAGGATATGGTACCATACAATTGCTCTGTCATCTAAGGTACATGGAAACAATTTACATGCAGTATCGTCATAATGTGCCTCGAGTGTCTACAGATATAGGTAGAACATGTCTAGATGGTCTTCTTCCTTCATTGTTCTGTCAACGTAAGACTTCGTTAACAACTTCTCTGAATTCCTTCGTATCTTGTGCAAGACACCCTCGAGTGCCAATGGGCCTTGGGTCATCCATTCTAGATTTTGATAAGCCATATTGTCCTATTCTTTGTCCTCCTCTTCTTCTAAATGAAGGTTCAACCTCTGATATGTCAGTTTTTCTTCGCCTTCGCCTCCTCTGCTTCCTTCCCCTCCGCTGCCTCCACCAAAACTTGAGCCAAAAACTCAGTTGTTAACTTCTCCTTCTAGAAAAATGAGAGGTTCCTCTTTGTTCTCAACAACTTCTACCACCTCTTCAAGAGTAGCGAGGATTACTTCTTCAATAAACGAGACTACCACTCCTATGGGTGTAGTCTTTTGCTTCCTTTGCCAAGAGGGAAGAATGTGTACTCCTGGAATCGGTCCAACAACTTTAGCAAACTAACTAGTGATGGGACGGACAACATGGATGTGATGATACAAAATTTCTTGTTTGGGTCTAGGAGGTGAGGAGTAACCAGCTTCAGATTTGTGCGTGGGAGAGAGGGAGTTCGTGTCACTGCCTTGACCAAATGATGGATAAGTGGGGTTGAGAGGACATTCAACCATACTGGTGGCCCTCCTTTTAGCACCAGAAATGTTGGCGGAAATAGACCCGCCAACATTCAGGGGATGTCTCTAGTATGAAGTCCCAACTAAACCTCACATTATTTGGTGTAGGAGTCCCATTCGGTACGATGGTTTGGTTTCCATTGTCTTAGAGATTTGCCTTATCTCTTTGTTGTTCAGCACATGAGAGTGTTATGCTTGTAACTTCAAGGAAAGTGAGGTGAGTATGCCTGGTGAGTGCTTAATGTAACTTTGTGTCTTGGTTCTCTTACTGTAAGGGAGAGGGTAAAAGTGAGTCTCTAGATGAGAGGTAGTAGTACCACCCAAGAAGAGACATGCGAAAAATAACAAGAGTCTGTCCAGCATCCAGCGAAATAGTCCACAATGGATGCAGCAGTCATGAAAACCAAAGTTTAAGGGAAAACACGTACATCGTCTAGCAGAGTAGTCCACATGAGGGTGACAGTCGTTAAAACCAAGAAAACACAAGGATGGTCTGTCTAATCTCCGGCGGAATAGTCCACAAAACGAGATAGCAGTGATAAACAATACAACACATATTCAACAATGTAGGTACTAAAATAACCAAAGTATTTCAACTATCTTAGTACAGGTTAAGCAAACATGCATTACAAACGTTTAAAGAATAGTCTTACAAATGGATTCAAAACATGTTTGAAAATGTGCTAGCCTGAGACAGGCTTCTGAATTAAGCAAAAGTTCCAAGACACATTTGTACACCATACATCACTAGTCCTAGTAGTGGGACATTAGAGCCACTCCTTGCTCCTCAAAGAACATACTACAGACTCTCAAGGCTATGTGGGAGGAGCCAAGGTGAAAAGTCTTTTTCTCATACAATGAGGGGGTATATATAGCCAAGGGGAATGACTGACCCTTGTGACTCTTCGACTTCCCTCGTGACTGTTTGAATTCCTATAACTTTTCAATTGACGTGACTCTTCAACTTCATATGTGTGTCACTTGGACTTTCATGTTACATTACATTTGATTACAACAATTATGGCCCATAGTAATGATGTGGCCGAGACAACTCATGAAACAATCCAACATGACACTGCTGACATGTACTGGCTAATTGTGGTGTCCATGTCAAGTTGCTATGCTGCTGAGTGATAGGTGTGCTCTCGGTGTATTATGTCTTCACCTCCGCATGACATAGTGTGTGGGGTCTTCAATGGTCTTGGTCTTTGCTTGATGGTGCTCGTGTATGTTTCCCTTTGTCTTGCTGCTCGATGTGCTTCGTACGCTAATTTAACTACGAGCAAGTCTTCTAGCATGCACTCCTTCATCCTATTCGTCGTTGTGTCATGTTTCATCAATGTACCTGATCCTGCAATCACTCATGACGAGATGACATCAAATCCAAAAATCTCCTAGTCCAACATGATGCATTGTTTTCTGTTTTGGGTACAGGTGACCGGGATGGACAAGACACTGAAACTGTGCAGAGAACAACTCAAGTCGAGATGTGAGGCTCTAGAGAAGTGTCGAGAAAAATTGCGCAGATGTCAGTAGGAGGCAAATTTGTACAATCTGGGACAACAATGATAACTGCAAGGTAGAACCCAATTGGGTAGAACTATGTAGTTCCAGGGAGGAAAACAAGGTAGGGTGTTGAGAGGAACTGCTGGGAAATTCTACGTAGTTTTTAGGATGAGGACTGGGCAAGTCATCTGGGGTCCAGCTAGGAATCTCCATAGTTTCTCTGAGGAAGACAAGACGGGCAACAGGAGGCACTGGCAGACATTTCTGCGTAGATTTCTAGAGCTAGTCTAGATCGAGCTGCAGGGATCTGCCGGTCAAAATTGTGCATTTTTTAGAGACAGTGTTGGACATGCAGTTGTTGCGCAGTTTCTAGGATGAGTGCAGAGCAGGGAAGCATGGAGATTTCCAGTGAAAACTGTACAATTTTTCAGAGGGAGAGTAAGGTAAGCCAGCAAGGGGCTTGTCAGTCAAACCTGCACATTTCTTAGAGGGAGATCAGGGCAAGCCAACAAGGGGCCTGCCAGTCAAATCTTCGCAATTCCTTGGAACGATGTAGTGACAGGCTATAGAGACCCGACTCACATGACTACGCATTTTCTACAGACAATGCAGGGAAGGTAGCTAGGAAACTTTTGCGCAGTTTTGGGGAGAGGTGCAGCCCTAGGTCTCAGTGTAGTTCAGGTTTTTCAGTAGACTAGAGGGAGGCTTGATGAGTGATGTTGTGGGAAGCATGGAGTGGATCAGACTTGGGGATAACTTTTGCGCAATTCTGGGAGACAGTCGTCTTGCTTACTTCCAGGATTTCATAGTGTAGGCTGCCCTAGAGGACAACCTCAAGCTCTGTGCAGTTTTGGGAAGTAGAGCAAGGTCACTGAGAGATGAGAATGCACAATGCAACTCATTTGGGGTTTGGTTGAAGGAGGGTTGTCCAGTCCGCAGTTTTTTTAAGGAAAACAAGGCTATGTGTGAGAGCAAGTGAACTTGTGCATACATGACATTGTGATCACACACTTAGCATGACTTGGTAACAAGACACCTCAAACCGACAAGACAACATGTGCTCAGTGAGACTGACTTCAAGGTTACAAGCAACAAGTGTGACACTTCAGATAGATCTTTGAGCATCCACGATGACACTTCCGTGACAGTATTTGCAACTTTGTGTGTGACGATGACTAATGTTCACAGAGCGAAAACAACTCACGCACACAAAGACAAACCTTAAAAATGGCTAGAACAATATCGCAAGCATGACATAGCAATGAACATGCCAAAAGACAGCCGATGGTCGATCAAGCAAAAGGGGTGTAAAGACTCGACAAGAGATCATGGAATGAGCCTGAGCGTTTGCAACCATCAGGGGAAAAACCAAGGCTCTGAAATTTGGATGCAGGCCAAAATTTTAGAGGGTGTTGTAGCCACTACAACACTGCAACACCATTTTGTTCAGGAGTATATGTGGTAGTGGTCTCCCTCTTAATGTTGGCTTATTTACAATAGTATTTGAATTCATTAAACTCATATTCGGTCCCATTATCAGTCCTCAATATTTTGATATTCTTTCCTATTTGATTCTCGACCAAGGCTTTGAAGGAAAGGAACCAATTGAATACTTCGTTCTTTTTCTTCAAGAAATAATTCCATGTCTTGGGAGAGAAGTCGTCCACAAAAATACCATAGTACAATTATCCACCCAAAGATGTCATAGGCAACATACCTGATAGATCAGAATGGACCAATTGAAGAATATCGGTGGTTTGAGTTTCACTTGAGGGGAATGGTCACCTTGTATGTTTTGAAGCTTCACATCCCTGACAAACACCTTCATGATTTAAGTTGAATTTGGGCATCCCTATGACCATCTTCCTTACATTGGGTAAGGCTTTGAGATGAAGGTGAGAAAATCTTAAATGCCATAATTCAGATTGAAGAGAGGTGTCATAAATCATTGCTCCCAACAGACTTCCTCCAACCTGATAGAGACCTTCAACCCTGAATCCTAGGGTCAATGCATCTCTTGGATTCCTTTGCCAAAGATGAACCTTTCCATCAAATAATTACACCTTAAAACCTTTGTCTTCCATCGCAGAAATAGAAACCAAGTGTTTTTTCAACTCAAGTACATATAACACTTCTTGTAGGTGAAGGGTTTGACCTTGATTTAAGTTAAGAGTAAGGGTCTCAATTCCTTTCACGGGATAAGTGGAATTATCCCCAAGTATAATCTCCATATTCTTCTTCTTTTCAACCAAGTTTGAGATGGCTTCCTTGTACCCAGTGAAGTGCCTTGAAGTGTTGAAAATAGTGTAACTACGTTCGGTCTTCATTATGTCAAGTTTTTTTTGTTAATGTATTTTTGTATTAAAAGAATTTTTTTTGCTCTAATTAAGAGCTCAAGACAAATCATGTAAAAATGATGACAATCATGTATTATTTCTGTAAATGAAATGAATGTAAGTCCTTCTAGATCATAAAAGAAATACTCAAATGTGTACCCAAAGATTTACTCAAGAAAACTGCTCAAAGGAAGACTATGGAAGCCTTCTAAATTAACGTCGACCAAACTAATTAATCAAAGGGACATGTCGGCCCAATCTAGGCTCACGTCGGTTCAATGGATGAGGGAGAAAGACTATATATAGATGTTAAGTTATGGTATGTTCTATTCTTATAACAGTTTACTTCTTTTTCTTATTATATTCCACCGATTAGCAATCACATGTACATAAAGTAAAGTGCAGATAGAACATTA
>APFE031083709.1:8739-64759 GCA_000404065.3 Pinus taeda
ACATTTCTTCTTCAGATGATGAAAGTGAGGATGATAATCCTCCACCACCTTCTCAGGATCATCCTTCAGCTCCTTCAGCTCCTTCAGCTCCTTCACTTCCAAGATGGGTCCACACTACTCGGGATGCAGCAGGTGATCTTGCCGGTGATCCTACAGATCAGCGACGTACACGTTCTCAGTTTGAAAGAGCCTCCTCTTTACTGGCTCAAGCTCCAGTAAATCATGATCCTGACACTTTTGCAGAAGCTTCAGGCCATCCACATTGGGAAGCAGCTATGAATGAAGAATATCATTCATTGTTGGCAAATGATACATGGGATCTTGTTCCTCTACCAAAGGGACGCAAACTTGTTAGATGTAAATGGGTTTCCAGAACCAAGTATGGACCAGATGGAAAAGTTGATAAACATAAAGCTCGTCTTGTTGCTAAGGGTTTTTCACAAGTTGAAGGCATTGACTATACTGAAACCTTCTCCGCTGTTGCCAAAATGAACTCTATCCGCCTTGTTCTTTCCCTTGCTGCCTCTTTCAAATGGGAAGTCCATTAGATGGATCTTAAATCTGCCTTCTTGCATGGGGACTTGCATGAAGAAATCTATATGGAACAAGCTCCTGGCTTTATACAAATAGAATCCAACCTTGTATGTCAACTTAAGAAATCCCGTTATGGTCTCAGGCAAGCCCCTCGGGCTTGGTATGCCAAAATGGATATCTTTCTTTTAGATATTGGTTTTTCTAGGTGTCATCTTAACAATACTGGCTACACCAAGAAAGTGGGTAAGTCTTTTATCATTCTTGTTCTTTACATTGATGATCTTATTTTTACTAGTAGTGATCCCAACCTTATAAACCATGTGAAGTCTAGCGTTAAAAAGAAGTTTGGAATCACAGATTTAGGACACTTGCATTATTTTCTTGGTCTTCAAGTCTTGCAATCCAAAGACGGTATTTCCTTTTCCCAGTCCAAGTATGCTTGTGATCTTCTACGCCACTTTCACATGGAAGACTGTAAGCCAACTCCTTCTCCCTTTCAGTCTGGAGCCAAACTTTCAGTCATTTGTACTTCCCTTGAAGTTGATGCTACCTTATACCGTCAGCTTGTAGGAAAACTTTTGTATCTGACCCATACCCATCTTGACCTTTCCTTCGCTGTTGGCCTTATTGCCCGGTTTATGCAAAACCCACATGAATGTCATTGGAAAGCAGCTAAATGAATACTTCGTTATGTTCAAGGTACAGTTCAGTTTGGGATTCATTACAGTGTAGACACATCTCCTCTATTGGTTGGTTTCACTGATTTTGATTGGGCTGGTGACCCTCATGATCGGAAGTCTAGTGCAGGTTATGTGTTCACTCTTGGTTCTAGACCTATTACATGGGCTTGCAAGAAACAAAGTGCCATTTCTCTTTCTTCAGCAGAAACAAAGTATCGTGGCGCCGTAGAAGCTAGTAAGGAAGCCCTGTGTCTTCATCAGATCTTGTCAGAGTTTAGCTTTCAGCAACAACATTCGACTACACTTTGGTGTGTTAGTCAAAGTGCCATTCGACTATGCAAAGATCCAGTCCAACATTAGCACAACAAACACATTGAACTACACATGCACTTCATCAGAAAACTCATTCATGACCATGTTCTTGAAGTGCAATATTGTTCAATCAATGATCAAGTTGCAGACATCTTTACAAAGGCTCTCACAGAGGCAAAGTTTACTAAACTTCGTTTATGGTTGGAGTTCAGGAAGTTGTCACTAAGGGGGGATAGGATCTAATGCCTCCTTCCTTCTCCTATTGTGTCATATTTGTACATCCTTCAATCCTATTCCAAGTTGTTTTTAAGGGGGGATGTTAGGATATTCCGACACGTAGGAAATAGTTAAGTATACCTGGTCTAGTGTAGAGTTAGGTAAAGTGTGTTTCTTTACTATGTACTTTTGTAACTTACAATTCGACGGCCATGATATGTTCTAGACATGAAGTGATCCGACGGTTCATTCTCTCCTCGGTATTACCAACATTTGATCCGTGGCTTAACATCCGATTAGTCCATGATTTCTATTTAAAGAGCATGGAGGGTCATTTGTAGGGTGACCGTTCGTGAGAGAAGCTTATGTAAAGTTTCTTTCTTTTATTAATAAATTGCCTGAAGTGGCCGCATTGGCTCAGGCCGTGGATTGTTTCCCTCTTTGGGGGTTTTAACCACGTAAAGAATACAAGTGTATTGATCTATGATCTGTTTGTGAGCGGTGTCCTTTGCTGTTCTATTTGAGGAACTTACCCTGTAAATTCCTACACAACAAGAGAAACCCAAGTCATAGACAAATTGACTAGTAGACTGATTACCCAAGTGCCAAGTCAGCCCTTCAAACTCTGCCACAACTCTGTCAATAAGTCTAATTATAAGATCCCATATTCTTGTCTTTAGATGCCACGTTTCATAGAGAATGATTGCTTTAGAAGTTCATATAACCACAAAGATGTTATGCCTTAGACCACTTGCATTATCCTCTGAAATATAGCTCACATTAGCCTCAGACAGTCCGTATTTCTTTTCACAGATGAGATCCGAATAGGTTGAAAATGGTGTAGGATAGGTGCCAATATATAGTTGTATCCTCATGCGAACGGACACATCCCTTGGGCATGCTAACTTATCTTCAGGAGGGCTGACTTGGTCAACTTGGAGACACTAAAATATTTTTCTTTATATTTCAATTTTCTTTCTTTTAAATGTCGAAATGAGACATGATAAAATAAATTATGTTTGACTTCTTTAAAGTCATAATTATGAAGACCGAACCTAGTTACAAACTTACGACTTCAACACTCCCTCTTATTTAGGGAGGTATTCATAATGACTATTAGGATGTTCTCAAGTTGAAGACTTCTATAAGAAAGGATTATCAAGATTAGGAGAAGCATCATCATCAATATCATTACCAACATCAACCACATAACCATAACCCAGTCAGTATCCCTGACGTATGGCAAAACAAGCTCACTCTAGAAAGAGATTAGAGCATGATATTGGGAGGCTACAACCTCTAGGACCATTCTCTCCAATCAGGTCAAAGTGACACAAGGTTAACCTCCTTAATCAGGTCACTATAGAATGACATAGAGAGAAGACTATCCTCTGCTGAACCATTTTCCTATACAGGTCAAAGTGACACAGGGACTACAACCCTAATCATGTCAATATACAATGACACAGGAAAATATCTGTCCACATGACCATTCTTCCTAATTAGGTCAAAGTGACACAGGGACTACAACCCTAATCATGTCAATATACAATGACATAGGAAGAATGTCAATCCACCAGACCATTTTTCAACCAAGGTCTATGTACTTGACACAGGGATAACCTCCCTAATTAGGTCAATGTACATGACATAGGAAGACTATTAGTCCATGATGCTACCAATCTTTCAAACCATTCTCTAGCCAAGGTCATAATGACACAGGGAGAACTTCTCCAACCAAGGTCAAGATGACACAGGGAGAATGTTGGACCACTCTCCATCCAAGGTTATAAAGGCACAGGGAGAATGTCCATCTCATCAGCTCTACCTCTCAATGAGAGAGGTAATCTCCACAAGCCCAAGCTAAGTCTACAGTTGTATTTCATAAAACATTTATGACCAACTATAGCATGCTGGTAACACATCTTGGCCTGACCATAGGCTGTTCTTGTTCCGTTCACTAGATCACAAATGCTTTCCAGATACCCCAACTAGATTCTCCCTCTCACATTGATAGTTCCTCATCCAATAATCTGAGGTGAACCTTCTCTGGGATCAAAATAGCGCTTTTTGACTGCTCCCTAAAAAGACAATACTTTCTTCATGACTGCTCACTCTGTTAGAGACAAATTATATTTGATCATGAAAGCTTCCTCATGCTCTTCAAAAATCTGAGGCAATTGAGGCAAATGTCTTGACATGATTCTCTTCCTCTTTCTGGGAGAACTTTCTCAAATCTTGCTACCATGTTCCCATTTGCTGCATGCTAGATCTTGACTTCGCTTTGGCACAAGTGAGGCATACTTCAAACTGCTCGCTCCCTCTGAACTTGAGGCTCATCTTGTACAATATTCTTCAAGTAGTAATTCTGGAAAGTCCTCTTGCTTTGCTTCGTTCTTCCACTTCTTGTTGATTTGGGGTAGCATTGGATGTGCTATAGCCATGAAAATTGGTGGAGAGGCTAAAGCAGTAGATACCCGCTTTAAGGTAGGGTGGTTCATTGTCCACTAGGATTTGGCACAATCACGGGTTCTTGAATGATAAAGGAGGCTCATCTAGGGCCTGTAGGAACCAGGGTGATGGCCATGATGATGGGGTAGAGTCATGTGTTGGCTTTTGCCCACGTGCTAAATGTGTTTGTTTCGACCCTCTTTTGCATTTTGTGGTACATTTTCTTGTTGGATGTGACCAATTATGCTTTTACTTTTCTTTTTAGTTGCATCAACCTTCGGGGCATCATTCCAGGCCCGAACCAAGGTTTGGGAAAGGGGAAGGGGAAGGCTAACCCTATGTGGACCTAGTGGAGGAATGTGGACCCAGGTGGGAGAAATGATGAATGGGGTTATAATGAGTGGAAGGGGAGTAATATATGTGGATGAAGGAGCAGGACCACGCAACCAAAATCAGGGTTTCCCACGTAGTACCATCCCTAAAGCCTAGGGGTCAATAAAATAGATCCCATGGGGCTAGGGTCCAAGGTTAACATCCAAAAGAGGTCTAGGGGACAAGAGCACATACCTAGCCCACTCTTTCTGCCAAATCCCCCCATTAATCCATGCCCAAAAGTGTCCATGATAAGCAAACTACAGTACTCAATTACTAAATGACAAGGCATACCTTTAGGTTCGGGAATCCCACCTTCAAACATATGATCATAATAGATGGGCGAGGGATCACATGGCTAGCTTAGGTGGCAGAGAAATGGCTCAACGAGCTAGTCGGTGGCTGCAAGGTGATGTTAGCTACCGACTGATAACCATCTTGGAGAAATTTTTTCTCTTAGGGATATCATGCACAAAATGGTGGGTAACTGATACAATCAAGAACAATCAATCATCCAACTTGGCATGTATTCATATTAGTATGCCCCAAACTTTAAATGAAGTTCATGATTACGGAAATGCTTAGTGTACCTTTTCATAGATGCCCCACCTTCCTTCGAGAAGTATGCTAGATGGGAGATGTCAAGTAATTTAATTCTATTAAATTACTAAATTAAATTTTCAACCAAAGTTCGTAATCTTACGAAGAATAAGCACAACATGTGCAGGATTTAATTTACTAAATGAAATTAAAGGACATTTGCTGCAACAGATAACCTACTCCTAGGATGCAAGTCCATTTCACAATCAGTTAAGAGTTTTAGCCTCAACAAGGGAAATGCTATGGTCTTTGTGAATATGTACACTCAATTACAATTTTTAATCCCAACCACTGAAGTGTTGTAGCCTGTGTAACTGCATAAAAGCAACGACAATCATGTTGCATATCTTATCCACTGAAGTCAATTAAGAAAACACTTAAAAAATATATAAATTCTTCAAATGAGACACTCTTTGCATAAACAACCACCCTGCATAAATTAAACATGAAGTTCTTGTGCAGTGGATCCTTGCTGCAAGGTGTTGAAGAATGTAACTAGGTTCGGTCTTCATAATTGTATTTGAGTCATAATGAAATGTATTTATGAAAAGAAAGAAAAAGGAATTATTTTATTATTATTATGACTTATTAAAGCATGGATTTCATGCTTAGGTCATAATATTTTAGGTCAAAGTCCCCATTGAGGACTTCTAGGTTTTGTCTTGAGTCATTAGAGTCATTGTCCATTTTGTGAGACCCTTCTTAAAATAAGTCATTTGTCACCTCCACACCAAATCGACCTACATGAGGGTAATTCGAACTCTAGAAGAGGCTATATATACAATGCAGTTCGATTCATTTGGAGGATCCACTCTCACAAGTTCAATATAAAAGGAGGAGGAGCAGAAAAAGTGCGAACTCACAGAAGGAGGAGAATTGCTAAAAAAGACAAGATCGAGTTTTTGGGTTATCTCTCTCTCACACGTGTGAATTTACTGGGCTACTACTGGGGTCGAAATTCTGGATTCTTTTGCTGGGTCGAAGTTCTGTTGCTGGGTCGAAGTTTTGTTGCTAGGGAAGCCGAAAGTCTGCTATTGCTAGATTGAAGCGCTAGGTCAAAGTTGTTGTTGGATGGTTATCATTTGCAGAAGGAAGGAAGGGCTGACTTGGTGATTGGAGAAAGTCTGTGTCTAGGTCAAGGATTCTTGGATCATCTCGTGAAACTATTAAAGGAAGAGTTGTGGACTGGGTTTTCCCCTAGATAGGAGTTTTTCCCTGGTTCACCACCTACTTTGGTGTCTTTGATCTTCGTGTTATGGTTTTGGTAATTGCTTGATGAGCTAAGTTAAAAGAACACAAGAAAGTTAATAAGAATATAAGAATATCACAAGTAATTATCAACATAAAGAAAATCTTTCCGCCTTTTTGATTTTCCAACATGGTATCAGAGCTAAGGTGAAGAAGAAGAAGGAAAAAGGCAGCCTGAAGATCTATAAAAATGAGTTTTAAGGACACTGAATAAGGGTCATCAAGTAAAAAGGATTATATAAGAAGTCAGGCCTACTATCTTCAAGGACAACGTCTAACTCAATGAATGGAGAAAACAAATTAGAAGGGGCATCCAATTACAGGGCATGGAAAAAGAGGATAGATCTCATCCTCGAGAAGAATAAAGTCTTGGATCTAGTCATAGGAAAAGTAAAGAAGCCTACAAATGAATCAAGTGATGCAGAAAAAGCAAAGTTCAGAGAAACAAAGATATTGGCGATGACCTTAAAGGTGGTTGGAATAAAGGACAACCTCATACCATATATATTCAACATAGATTTCGCTCAAGAGATGTATGAGGCCTTATCAAAATTATTCACAATCAAGAATCTTGGTCAAATTGCAAGTCTTAAGAATAAACTAAGAACTATATAGATGACAAAGGAAGACATCGTGGCATGCTTCTTTGTAAGGATAGCTAGAATCAAAGATGAACTACAGGCAATAGATGAAATAGTACCTGAAAAGGAGCTTGTAATCACTGCACTTCTAGGATTACCAACATGTTGGAGTGCCTTTTCATTAGGTATCAATAGTTGGAAGGAAACTCCTTCATTTGAAAAATTATGGAATGCATGTAGTCAAGAAGAAGTCAGAATTTCATTAGTAAGCAACAAAGAGAATGAAGAGGAGAAAATTTCAAATGCTTATTCTGCTCATCACAAGAACAAAGGAACCTTCAAGAAGTCTAAAGGGGCTAGAAGGAACGTAGACCTATCCAAGATTGAATGCGTCAGTTGTCACAAGATGGGTCACTATAGAAGCGATTGTCCTATGAATCCGAGAAATAAAAAGAGAAACAGGGATCAAGCAAATATTGCCGAAGAAGGATCTCCAAATAAGAACAAGAACGAAGAATCAGAAATAAATGACTTATACTACTAAGTCCCTCTACTCTAAGTTTTTGAATTGTTTTTCTTTGTATTTTTATTTTTAGTACTTATAGTTTAACATGATTTGGAAAAACATTTTTGAATTGTTTTGTTAAAGTTATAGGTATCCCTTGAGATTGGATTAAGAGGGAGCCCTCACCATTTTTCCAAAGATAAGTATCTTACTCCTTGTATTATCCTTTTTATATTTGGTTTCCCTCTCTTATCTAAATGTGTTTGTATTAGATGCTAATAACATTTCTTTTCATATTTTCTTGTCTAGGAAAAACTTGCTAACATGATCAAGGGCTATGGAGAAGATTTCACAAGACAAAGCATGATAGAAGTTCTATTGGAATTGATGTCCTATAAGTTTTGTCTAGAAAACAACTTAAAGCTATGTTTTAGACCATAAGCCTTGTTCTCTTTGTGATAAAGGTATATTCATTCATTCTAATAAATCTGCTTTACATTAATAGCAAGTGTTATGTTTAGGCCCTTTGAATCTTAAAGATTTTTATTTGGGTAATTAATCATTAGATTGAATCTACCCTCATTAAAATCATCATGTTTATGGAACCCTAAATGGTTCTCTGTAAAACCCTAGCCTAAGGGTATGTCAATGCTAATGTGAAAACCCTAGCCTAATTAGGGTTATTGATGAAATCTAGAAAATAATATTCTTTTGATGTTTGGGGTTTTGGTGATAGTGTCATGTTTGGAGTCTTAGTATTATTATGGGAACCCTAGTCCTTTAGGGTTGGATGGTTATGTATTCCTAGACCTTGAGGTTTTGGTAAATTAGGGTTCATGAGCAAAACCCTTATAATATCTAAAGTAAGCTCCTAGGAATGAAGCCCTAGGTCTATGATTGTCTATGAATCCGAGAAATAAAAAGAGAAACAGGGATCAAGCAAATATTGCTGAAGAAGGATCTCCAAATAAGAACAAGAACGAAGAATCAGAAATAAATGACTTATACTACTAAGTCCCTCTACTCTAAGTTTTTGAATTGTTTTTCTTTGTATTTTTATTTTTAGTACTTATAGATTTAACATGATTTGGAAAAACATTTTTGAATTGTTTTGTTAAAGTTATAGGTATCCCTTGAGATTGGATTAAGAGGGAGCCCTCACCATTTTTCCAAAGATAAGTATCTTACTCCTTGTATTATCCTTTTATATTTGGTTTCCCTCTCTTATCTAAATGTGTTTGTATTAGATGCTAATAACATTTCTTTTCATATTTTCCTGTCTAGGAAAAACTTGCTGACATGATCAAGGGCTATGGAGAAGATCTCACAAGACAAAGCATGATAGAAGTTCTACTGGAATTGATGTCCTATAAGTTTTGTCTAGAAAACAACTTAAAGCTATGTTTTAGACCATAAGCCTTGTTCTCTTTGTGATAAAGGTATATTCATTCATTCTAATAAATCTGCTTTACATTAATAACAAGTGTTATGTCTAGGCCCTTTGAATCTTAAAGATTTTTATTTGGGTGATTAATCATTAGATTGAATCTACCCTCATTAAAATCATGTTTATGGAACCCTAAATGGTTCTCTGTAAAACCCTAACCTAAGTGTATGTCAATGCTAATGTGAAAACCCTAGCCTAATTAGGGTTACTGATGAAATCTAGAAAATACTATTCTTTTGATGTTTGGGGTTTTGATGATAGTGTCATGTTTGGAGTCTTAATATTATTATGGGAACCCTAGTCCTTTAGGGTTGGATGGTTATGTATTCCTAGACCTTGAGGTTTTGGTAAATTAGGGTTCATGAGCAAAACCCTTATAATATCTAAAGTAAGCTCCTAGGAATGAAGCCCTAGGTCTATGTTTGTCTATTTGATCAAAACCCTAGCCCAATCAAGATTGTTATATGTCTAACTTTAAATGTATTGATATTTGTGTCTTGGTCTTACCTAATGGATATTGATATGCTTGTGCATGATTATGAAATCCTAGATATGGATATGTGCTAACCTAATCGTTGATAGTATGTAAATTCTAGGGGTTCTAATTAAGCCCTAGTAGAAGTTTGATATTCTAGGATATGGTGATAATAGATATTGTTTCCATTATGATGATAAAATCTGGGGTTTACAACAAACCCTAGTAGAAGTTGGTCATATCGTTGAAACCTGAGATTCTGTTGTGCTTGGTTTTATTTGTTGACATCTAAGGCTTAGTGTCGTTAACATAGAATCTAGGGTTTGCATTAAATCCTAGTAAAAGTCTAACATATGATTTCTAAAGTTGTTGGATGCATTATAGAACTATACTTGTTTGATTACTTCTAAGGTTTGCAATATATTATAGTAGAGTATGTCATATACTTGGAAGAAATGTTGAGGCCCTAGATATAATGACACTGATATCTTGATTGAGTTACTAGTGTGATCTAGGGGTTATAACCTAACCTGTGCAATAAGTTGGAATATAGAAGAATGTGTCTTTGGCTGATTATGAGCCCAACTAAGTGTAGGTATTTGATGTCTAAAGTCTAATACTTCCATGATAATGATATAGTTAAGTTCATTTTTCTATATATATATTTGGTTGTACTTGCTATCTAAGTTGTGCAGGTACATGATCTTCAAGATGTTGAAGATATTCGAAAGTAAAGTTGATTTGATAAATAAGCATGATGAAAGAAGTTATATGAATGATGATGATCAAGATGACTATGATAAGAAGGATTGAAGCCATGAAAGATTCTCTGATATCATACAATGAAGTTGATCTCCCTAAGTTAAGAGGGAGCCTTGATAAAAGAGAAAGTATATCTCCCAAGTTGAGAGGACAGTCATATCATAGTCATGATGGATATGTTGAAGAAGAAGTTGGAGAATGCATATTGAGGTGCTACTGAAAGAATGAAAACAGGATTCAGTTGTAGAATATGCTACTGCATGTGAAGTAGGAAAGGAAGTTGTATGATTACGGAATCTTCTGTCAAGACTTGTTTGGGAAACCTCTAAGTCCTATTGTGATAAATTGTGAAGCAACATCAAGATGTTTGAAGACCCCAAAGGTTTGTGTTTACTTATGAATAATTGAAAGGTTGTTACTGATTGGGGTTGTGATTGTTCAGGTAAATCTCTCAAAGTTTTGGAAGCATGCTTGATGTTACCGATTTGTTTGATCGGGAGAGATTTTTTATGTTGAGGCATTGTCAATCCCTGAGAGGAAATTTGGGCGGCCTGTGTGTTGATCTCTAGTTCCCGAAGTAGGGAGGGTGGAGTTGGTCATAGAGCTCTGACCTTGCATTACGCACCTAGTTCCCTGAATTGATGGTTAGCAAGTAAGCCTAATGGTGCCTAGAGAGGCTGAAAGCTTTAGTCCATCTCAGTCCCACCCGGATAGATTGCCTTGGTCAGGAGTCTAGGCCGTGGCACCATGTGTGCCTAAACTCTTCGTGGTTCATGTATTTTGAGATCTTCCATGGACTTATATATATATGAATACCTCCCTAGTTAAGAGGGAGTGTTGGAGAATGTAACTAGCTTCTGTCTTAATAATTGTATTTGAGTCATAATGAAATGTATTTATCAAAAGAAAGAAAATGAATTATTATTATTATTATGACTTATTAAAGCATGTGTTTAATGGTTGAGTCATCATGTTTTAGGTCAAAGTCTCCATTGAGGACTTCTAGGTTTTGTCTTGAGTCATTGACCATTTTGTGAGACCCTTATTAGGCTTTTGAATCATGTAATTTTTTTTATTATTGAGTAAAATAAGTCATATGGCACCTCCACACCAAGTCGGCCCTTACCTGATCAAGTCGGCATACATGAGGGTAATTCAAACTCCAGAAGAGGCTATATATACAGTGGAATTCAATTCATTTGGAGGATCCACTCTCACAAGTTCGATATAGAAGGAGGAGCAGAAAAAGTGCGAAATTGCAGAAGGAGGATAATTGCTGGAAAAGACAAGCTCGAGTTTTTGGGCTATCTCTCTCTCACACGTGTGAATTTACTAGGCTACTATTAGGGTCAAAATTATGGATTCTTCTGCTGGGTCAAAGTTTTGCTACTGGGTCGAAGTTTTGTTGCTGGGGAAGTCGAAAGTCTACTGTTGCTAGATCGAAGTTGTTGTTGGAAGGTTATCATTTGCAGAAGAAAGGAAGCGTTGACTTGGTGATTGGAGAAACTCTGTGTCTAGGACAAGGAGTCTTGGATCATCTCGTAAAACTATTAATTGAAGAGTTCTTGACTGTGTTTTCCCCTAGATAGGGGTTTTGCCTTGGTTGCCCATCTACATCTGGTGTCTTTGATCTTCGTGTTATGGTTTTGGTAATTGCTTGATGAACTAAGTTAAAAGAAGAACACAAGAAAGTTAATAAGAACATAAGAATATCACAAGTAATTATCAACATAAAGAAAATCTTTCTGCCTTTCTGATTTTCCAACACAAGGCTCCTTGTTGCCTATGAAACTCTCAGTATTGTGCTCAGAACAAATATTCTGTTCTTCACAAGAAATCATAAATACAAACTATGTGGGAAGAAATATAAGAAGTTTTATTTATTCCATTATAATATGGATATATGCTCCATTCCTCCCTTTGAAATGGAGAAGACACTTTTATATATATAAGAAAAAGTAAGATAACCAATAATAAATTCAAATCCACTAATCTCTCCTAGATCCACAAATTTCTCATGTGGTTACAACCAATTCCTAATGACTAGCAAGTAATATCTCTAAATATCTTTCCACAAATGTCTTCAAAATATCTGATAACAAATCTTACTTGAGTGTTTTTTTTTTACATTAATAAATTGCCTGAAGTGGCCGTGTTGGCTCAGGTCGTGGACTGTTTCCCTCTTTGAGAGTTTTAACCACGTTAAGAATACTGGTGTATTGATCTATGATCTGTTTGTGACCAGTGTCTTGTGGTGTTTCATCTGAGGAACTTACCCTGTAAATTCCAACATGGTATCAGAGCTATCCAAATCCGAAGCAGGTACAACTACATCCGACTGTCATTTCCTAGATCTACTATTTCTAACCGCTTTCGGGCCGAGGGGACTACTCTATTGTGTTAGGAGCATCTTTCCATTGGAACACTTAGTTTCAACATCTATAGCTTCATTTTGTTTTAAAATGGAAACTCCATGCCTAATTATTCTTAACAACACCAATTACTTCCAATGACTATCTTACATTGTGGATTTACTTAGAAGTAAAGGTCTTTATAGAATAGCCTCAGGCCAAGAGTCTAAACATATAGATGAAGATAAGCAAGCCAAATGGGAAAATAAGCAAGATCAAGCACGTGGTTTGATAGGGATGTCTATTTCTCCAGACCTTAGATTCCATATCGCAAAAATTGATACCCCAACGAAGCAATGAAACAACTCAATAAAGTTTTTGGTATTAAAAATGAAAGTAGAGCCCATCAACTTGAAAATGAGTTGCTTACGTTGGACTCCAATATTTTTTCTTCCATTGAAATTTTTTTGTCTAAGTTCAAGACCCTTAGACTTCTCTTGGAAGGTGTTAAGGTTAAGAAAGAAGATGGTAGCCTTATCTATTCCATTCTTGATAAGTATCCTAAGAAGCAATATCCTAAAAAGAATGGTCCTAAACCAAACAAGGGTCCTAAGCAATTTCAGTCTCAAAATGAAAAATCAATTCAACAAAATGATAAAGCAAATAAAAACAAAGGGAAGAAGATTGATAGACATTGCAACTTTTGTAATTGAGGTGGCCACTTAGAATCCAAATGCTTTAAGAAGATGGAAGCCTTGGAAGTGGCCACGAAGAAGCATAACATCCATTTGGAGCACTCTTCAACTTCAACTTCAACTTCATTTTCAGGAATAACACTTTCTGTATGTGGTTGTCAAGCATCTCAGTTTGGTTATGCACTAAATGTATCTTCTTCTTCTCATTCTCATGAGTGGCTCATTGATTATGGAGTTTCTTATCACATGGCCAAAAACAAAGCCATGTTTTCGTCTTTAAATGATTGTAACACCAAAAATATTTATGTTGGTGATGATAAATCTCTTAGTGTTGTAGGGACAGGAACTATTCATCTAGACAATGGTCAATTTAATGATGTATTATGTGTTCTTACCTTATCCCGCAACCTTTTATCTGTATATCAGATAACTCATTCAGGTGAAGGTAAAACTGTTGACTTTTCACCTCATGATGTTGTAATTAAGTGCCTAAGAGTTCCTAAACAGATTTTAGCTATTGGCATTGCTGATGATTCTACAAGGTTGTATAAGTTTAACAAGTTTGGGTCATCAACTCTTCCCTTGGTATTTGTTGCTTATAATGATGAAGTGAGCAACCTTCGACATGAGCGATTTGGTCACTTAAACTATCACTCCCTTCAAAATCTATGTAAAGAAAATATGGTGACAGGTCTTCCTATGGTATCTTGCAGAGATGGCATTTGTTTCGGATGTGTACTCAAAAACATCATCGAAATATTTTTGAAAAACGTGCCTCTTGGCATGCCTCAGCCCCTTTACAACTTGTGCATAGTGATTTATGTGGTCCACTTCCAGTTGTTTCATTCTCTGGCTACAAGTATTGTTGGAATTTCTAAGTCTAACTATTAGAAATCCTTCTTGTACTTTCTGATTTATTTCTTCCTACTTGTTTTGTTAATTAACAAGTTTTTTACCATGTAACTACTGAAAATAAATACAAGTACAGTCTTGACACATATAGATCATCAATTGAAGGAAAAACAAGCACACAAGTGACACCGTTATTTTTGGACTAATGCCCCCAGAAAACCCCAATGTGGGAAAACCGGTGCAGCTATCTAAGGGTTTTATTATTAAGTAATTCAAAATGCAATTTGGGTGCCAGAAATGGCTCACCCAATAGAAAATGCTCTCGGCAATAGTACTTCTTATATTCCAACTAAAGACCCCGGATGTACAAACCATAGCTCTCAGCTCCAATCTGCCCCATGAAATCTCCCAGCGTCAGCCTCTTTGGCCCAACATTATTCGAGCGTCACCCGAACTAGCCCTACGTCAGCCTCTGGAGCCTTTGCGTCACCCATGCTGGCTCTCTATGGCACTACACAGCTCCTGGTTGCCTCTGCGTGGCCTTTGGTTGCTTTTGCGTGGCCTCTAGCTGGCTCTGCGTCAACCCTCTCCCGGCTTCTGCGCTGATGCTGCCAGTACCCTCTCTGCCTCTCTGCTTCTGTATTCACTGCCCCTCAGCTGCAACTTTGATCACTCCTTCGATTTCCTCAGCAAGCACTGCCCCAGAAAATCGAATTCTTGATCAACTCAGTGTGTTTTCCAAGTGACCCTCAAGCCTCCTCTTATACTTTTCTTGTTGACAATTCAATGACCGAGATTAAGTCCCTAATCAACGACTAAGATTAGATCTAGCTTGATCCATGACTTTTGGACTATTCTAACTCAGTTTCATATTAATTCACATTAATATTTTATTTTCCCTAAGTTTAAACTTAGGGACTCCATTAAAAATATTAATTATTTTAATATCTCCCAAACTGGTTAGATTCTGCCCAAACAATTTCTGGGTATTGGAGACCTCATGTGCTTTAGCCTCTCCACCATTTTTCGTGGCTAGAGCACATCCGATGCTACCCCAAATCAACACTCCCTCTTAGCGAGGACTGTGCTCTAGTGATACTCCTCACTGAGCATCACCCTGATCATCCGACATCGGTCCTTGTGCTGATGCTAGGCCTGCTGCCCAACATCCTCTACACTGCTGCATCATGTATTGCCACCCATGGCCTTGCAACTGCCATTGCTGCATCTGTACAACAACTCCCTCTGCATCCGTGCTTACTGCCCATGGCCTTGTCACTGCCACTGACATTGCTGCATCTGCACTATAATCCCTCTCATCATGTTGCATCATGCCGCCCATAGCACTGCCACTGCTAACTACTGCACTGCAACTCAGTTACTGAGAAGTAAGTAACTGATCTCCCAACTCTGACATCTCCATCAGTTCTGCTACTCCTCTTCGGGGCTCCCGTGGCAAGGTATAATCCAAGAGGTTGGGTACCTCGAGGATCCTGCCCCTCATCGCTTGTAGTCCGTCTGATTATGCTCGATGTCTCCCCACTTTCTCTCACGAGGTGCATGAGCACTCATGGCATAGTCATCATCTGTCTCCACCCTCGCTGGCGCAACCTTGGTCTCAGAAGCCTTTCCCTTGCTCTTCTTCCCCGGACACTAGCTTGCATAATGAACCAATTCCCCACAGTGGAAGCATTTGACCTTGGAGAGGTCCTTCTTCTTTCGTTTCTCCTGCTTTCCCTCAGATGCTACGACAACATCCTACTCTTCCTCCTTGATTTTGACCCCCTTGTTGCTGCTTCCTGCGTTGGTTAGCCTTCTGATCTCTTCCTGAAGAAGAGCTGCTCACATATCCTCCCAATTTGGAAGGGTCGATCTGCCTAGTATGCTCTTGACAAATACATCCCAGTCCTCTGAGATTGTGTTCAATGCGGTCCTCGCCATTAATTCCTGATCTGACATGGCCCCTATGGAAGTCAGCTTATCCCAAATCTCCTTCAATCGACCAAGGAAGATGTCGATCTATTCTCCTTTCTGTAGCTGATATGACCGCAACTGATTTTCTAGTAGCATCTTCCTTTGCACGGAAGTATGCTGATACAATTTCATCAGGGCCTCCCAGATCGCATTTGTCGTGCCCCTTTCGGCAATATGTGCTACTACATGGTCCTTGACCCTATCAAGGATGATGCTCTTGGTCCTCGCCATTGCCTCCTCGTACTTATCGCTCTCAGCTGGGTCAATTGGGATCGCTATCGTTTTCAAGGTGAAGTCCTTGAGACGATTCCTGTCTAGAACGGACAAGATCCTGGCCTTCCAGACTACAAAGTTTGAGGCTCCATCTAGTCTTTCTTGATCTCTTACCCCGTTCACTACCATCTCGCTGCTCCTCTTTCGACTCTTTTGAGTCTCTCTACTTCCCTCTTGGAAGTTCTCGGTGTGACTCCCTTTGAGCCTTGATTTCAAGGACTTCTTCTGCAGCTTCACTCCGCAACTTCTCTACAGCCTTCTATGCCCCAACAAACTGAAGGTTAGAGCCTCTAGACTCTGCACAATCCCGACACCAGCAAAATCCGTACCTCCTGGCCACAGGCCTCAATCCTTCCTGATTGAGAAAGATGAGCGAGCACTGCGTAGGTTAGGTCTGCTCCTTTTTGCCACTGTGTTGATCCTTCTCACTTCTCAAACTTGATGACGCAGGCATTGCGTCACCCCTTCCTTGCTGCTTTTCTGCTAGGAACAACTTTTGTCACTTAGGGCAACTGTTTTTGTTGTTGTTGCTCTGTTCAGCTGATGCCCTCAGTTCTCCTGTGATCTGCAACCACGCTCTAATACCATGTTGGAATTTCTAAGTCTATCTGTTAGAAATCCTTCCTGTAGTTTTCAATTTATTTCTTCCTACTTGTTCTGTTAATTAACAAGTTATCTACCATGTAAATATTGAAAATAAACACAAGTATATTCTCAACACATACAGATCATCAACTGAAAGAAAAACAAGCACACAAGTGACAGTTATTTTTGGACTAATGTCCCCGGAAAAACCCAATGCGGGAAAATCAGTGCAGCTATCTGAGGGTTTTATTATTAAGCAGTTTCAGAATACAATTTAGGTGCCTAAAATGGCTCACCCAACAGAAAATGCTCTCGACAGTAGTACTTCTTAGTCGGAGACAGATATTCTGGCTAAAAATCCCGGATGTACAATCTCACAACTGTCAGCTCGAATCTGCCCCACGAAATCTCCCAGCGTCAGCTTCTAGGGTCTGCCTCAGCCTCTCTGGCCCAACGTCACCCCAACTAGCCTTATTTTAGCCTCTGGAGGCTCTACGTCACCCACGCTAGCTCTCTCTGGCACTGCGCAACTCCTGGTTGCCTTTGCGTGGCCTCTGGTTGCTTCTGTGTGGCCTCTAGCTAGCTTTGTGTGAACCCTCTCCTGGCTTCTGCGCTGATGCTCTCGGTACCCTCTTTGCCTCTTTGCTTCTGTATTCACTGCCCCTCAACTGCGACTCTAATCACTCCTTCGATTTTCTCAGCAAGCCCTGCCATAGAAAATCGAATTCTTGATCAACTCAGTGTGTTCTCCAAGTGACCCTCAAGCATCCTCTTATACTTTTCTCGTTGACAATTCACCGACTGAGATTAAGTCCCTAATCAACGACTAAGATTAGATCTGGGTTGATCCATGACTTTTGGACCATTCTAACTCAGTTTTATGTTAATTCACATTAATATTTTATTTTCCCTAAGTTTAGACTTAGGGACTCCATTAAAAATATTAATTATTTTAATATCTCCCAAATTGGTTAGATTCCGCCCAAACAATTTCTGGGTATTGGGGATCTCATGTGCTTTAGCCTCTCCACCAATTTTCGTGGCTAGAGCACATCCGATGCTACCCCAAATAAACAAGTATTTCTTTAACTTTCATTGATGGTTTCTCCAGACGCACTTGGGTATGATTCTTAAAACTCAAAAGTGAAGTCTTTAACATGTTCTTGGCCTTTAAGGCTTTTGTTGAGAAACAATTTGGACATCAAATTCTTAAGCTGAGATCTGATAATGTGTTACAAATAAATATTTCTAATTTGCTACTTAACTGTAAAATACACAAGATGAATTTTGAATGTAATATATATATTAATTGATAAAATTTGAATGATGATTACAAGTCTGAGGTGGTGCTCCTTAAATAGGAGTTGACTGGCCATGCCTAATCAGAGAGACATGTCCCTCGGGGACTAATGTCTCTTCATTTATCTAATTATTTGGCAATTAATTGAATATAATTAATAATTTATTTATTTGAGTAATATTTTAATATTTTAATTAATTGTTATGAATTTAAGTTCATAACATTGCCTTCCCTTTAAGATGCTTTGTCCTCAAAGCATAGGTAGGCCTGGGTGTTGATGCAAGATATGTTCTGATTCCCAAGACAAATCTTCCTCTGGTAACCTCTTCCATTTGATGAGGTATTCCTTTATTGTCTTGGATCGTAAAACCTTTTCTTGGGTAGCGAGTATACCTTCAGGTTCAAGGACTATTCTTCCTTCTTCATCGGTCTCTGGTATTTCTGTTTGTGCTATTTGGTTTTGCCCTAATAGTCTTTTGAGACTTGATACGTGAAAGGTATTATGGATTCGCCAGTTGTCCGGTAACTTTAACCCATAAGCTACACTACTTATCTTTTTGATTATCTGATACGGTCCATAACATTTAGGTGACAATTTATTCTGCCCTCGCTGTTTTAGTGATAGTTGCTTACAAGGTTGGAGTCTAACAAAGGTCCAATCTCCCTCCTCGAACTCGCTTTCGGAACAGTGTTGGTCGGCTTGTTGTTTCATTCTATTACGAGCCATGGTTAGATTTCTTTTTAGTAAGTTGATGATCCTTTGATTTTCCCCTAGGTGGTCTTTAACTGCTGGTGCCCTAGAATCAAGTAGTGCAAAGTCCTTCCACCTGGGTGGCTCGTAACCATATAAGGCTTGGAAAGGTGTCATCTTAGCTGACGTGTGGTACATGGTATTATACCACCATTCTGCCAGGTGTAGCAACTGTGTCCATCTGTTTTGTTTATTTGTAACGAAACAACGAAGATATGTTTCCAAGCATTTATTAACGATTTCGGTTTTCCCATCTGTTTGGGGGTGATAGGCAGAACTCATGTTGAGGGATATTCCTGCTTGATGGCAAAATTCCTTCCAAAATTTTCCTTTAAACCCTACATCTCTATCGCTGACAATGACCTTAGGAAACCCGTGTAGTTTGTAAATATTTTTACAAAACACATTAGTGATTTGTTTAGTTTTGTCAGTCATTTTAATAGCCATAAAGTGGGCATATTTACTGAGCATGTCGACTACAAATATTACCTTAGGAAACCCGTGTAGTTTGTAAATATTTTTACAAAACACATCAGTGATTTGTTTAGTTGTGTCAGTCATTTTAATAGCCATAAAGTGGGCATATTTACTGAGCATGTCGACTACAAATATTTTATCCTTACTGTCAAATGTAGGTAGTTCTTCAATAAAATCCATCGAAATCTCCTCCCACTTCTGATTTGGAATGTGTAGTGGATGTGGCAATCCCGGAGTTGGAACATTTTCGCTCTTGTTTCTTTGACAAATATCACATTCTGCAACATATCTCTAAATTTCCTTGCTCATACCTTTCCAATAGAATGACTGTCGGATGTTGTAGTAAGTCTTGTAGAATCCGACATGTCCAGTTGCTGGCGAATTGTGAGACTCTTTTAGTATTTTCACCTTAAATTTGGATGCGGGTGTTAGGTAAATTCTACCCTTGTACCATAAGATGTCATTTTTTCCACTCGAAGTTGGTATACTGGCTGATATTGTTAATCATGGAGTCACAATCCTTACCCTTGGCATATTTGGCTCGTATTTCGTCCAACCATTCCAGAATAACTATCATGGCGGCACACGTTGTGTGGTCATCATCCTTACGTGAGAGTGCATCAGCTACGACATTCTCCTTTCCCTTCTTGTGTAATATTTCTAAGTCAAAGGCTGTGTCAATTTTTCCATCCACTTCTGTTGTTCTATTGATAATGTCTTTTGCTGAAGTAAGAACTGAAGACTATTGTGGTCGGTTCAGATTGAAAATTTACTTCTAAGCAAATATTGGCGCCACCTCGTCAAGGCGTGTATGATGGCGATCATCTCCTTTTCGTATGTTGATTTTAAGCCTTCTCGTTTATTAAGTTTCCTGCTCTCAAATGCTATAGGGTGGCTGTCTTGCATTAATACAACTCTGATTCCAAACCCATAAGCATCACATTCGACTACGAACAATTTGGAGAAGTCAGGAGTTGCTAGTACTGGTGTGGTAGACATCACTTACTTTAATTTCTCAAAACACTTGTCTGCTTGGCCATTCCACTAAAAAGCATTCTTCTTTAACAAATTGGTCAGGGGTGCTGTCAGATGTGCATAATTTTTTATAAATCTTCTGTAATACCCTGTTAAACCAAAAAATCCCCTCAACTTGGATACATTCTTGGGTTTGGGCCATTCTTTGATTGCCTTGATTTTGTTGGGATCCACTTGGACTCCTTCTCTTGATATAATATGTCCTAGGTATTCAACTTCCTTATGCCCAAAACGTACATTTTGATAGCTTGGCGTAAAACTGGTTCCTTTCCAAAACAGACAATACTTCTTCCAGATGTTTGAGATGTTCTTTCCACGTCTCACTGTAGACTAGAATATCATCGAAGAAAACTAATACAAACTTCCGTAGATAAAGGGTGAAAGAGTTCATTCATGGTTGCTTGGAAGGTGGCTGCCGCATTTGTTAATCCAAATGGCATGACCTTGAATTCATAATGCCCTTCATGAGTTCTAAATGCTGTCTTTTCGACATCTTCTAACCTTACTCGTATTTGGTAGTAGCCTGATCTTAGATCTAACTGGGAAAAATATTCTGCACCGTGTAGTTCATCTAGCATTTCATCAATGAACAGAATCAGAAACTTATGTTTAATAGTTTTTTTGTTTAAACCTCTTTAATCTATACATAATCGGAAGGATCCATCCTTCTTCTTGATCAATACTACGGGTGCAACGTATGGACTTCTACTCTTCGTAATGATTCCATGCTTCAGCAGGTCTTGTATTAAGCGTTCTATTTTTATCATGTGGTGATGGGGATAACGATATGGATTAACATTTACTAGTGTTGAGTCTGGTTTGAGTTCGATAATGTGTTCAATCTACTTCTCGGGGGGTAACTTCATTGGTAGATCTTGGAAAACCTTCTCGTATTTCTGAATGAAGGATGAAATTTCTTATGGTTGATGAGTCCCTTCTGTCGATAATAACTCCAACTGCTGACATTGTGCGACAAACACTGGTGCCCCCTTGCGAATAAGTTTCTTCATCTATTGAGCGGAGATGACTTGTGTTGGTGGTGCCCAAAACCCGAACAACTTATATTTCCTTCCATCCCATTTGAATTTAATGAACTGCTTTATGTGATTTGCTGAATATGTGCCTAGTGTTCTTAACTGTTGTACACCTAAAATGACATCTACTCCTCCTAGGGGAATCGTATAAAAACTAGACCGCATTGCATAGTTGCTTAATTGCAACTTAACCTTATGGCACTTGCCTACTCCATCTATACGTTTTCCATTTGCTACCATAACTTTTAAATCTGTTACCGGGTAAGCAAAGATCTTCAGTCCTTTTGCAACATTGACATCTACGAAGTTGTGCGTACTTCCTGAGTCTACTAGAACGATAACGCTTTGCTTCTTGATGTGACCTTTAAGCTTCAGAGTCTATGGTTGAGCTATCCCTGTGATGGCTGCTAAGGAAATTCGTGGCATTTCTTCTTCTGATTCTGGACTAGGATTTGTATTCTCTTCATTGTCCTCTTCGTCAGATCTGTCTTCTGAAGATTCCTCTTCTTGTTCGGCTTCACAGTTGTACAATTTTTGTGTTGCACACTTGTGTCCTACGTAATACTTGTTTCCGCACTTCTAGCATTTGCCATCCTTTTTCCTTTCGACACTAGATTGTTGTTTTCCTTCATTTCACGATGGTGGTGGAATGTACTCGTTAGTATTCTCTGACGAGGGTTTTCCTGCCTTCCCCTTGGAATAGTTGTTAGTTCTATCGTTACTGGCATATGGTGCTTTGTGAAGTTTATATTTCCACTTGATAATTATGGCTGCATGTCTGGCCTCCTCAATGGTTTTGGGTTTATGCAATTTTAATTCTTCACGAATGTAATCTTTAAGGCCACAACGATACATTTTTAACAGCTCCTCGTCTAAGAACCCTCTTTGCCTTACTGCTAATACTTCCCATTCGTGAGTGTATTCACTCACTGATCCTTTTTGCTTCAGGTGAACGAATTTCTCGTGGACATCATCCTCCTCCTCATCATGAAACCCTTTTTAGTAGGTCGTTTTTAAAGTTTTTCCAATTGAATGAGCAACTCGTACATTTAGATGACCACCAAAAAAACCAATCATACGCTTCTGCTTCTAAGTAGTTGGATGCAATCATGACTCTTTCTTGCTCGCCGAGTGGAGGGTTTGTTAAAAAAATCACGTCCATCTTATTTACCCATACGATGACGCCCTTAAAGTTCTTACCATCATACTTAGGTAATTCATTTTTGATTTTAAGATGGTTCCTTTCAGAAGATTTAGTATAATATTGGCTTCCTTCGAAGTGAATTTGTGGTATTTGTTCCTTCTCATGTCTCAGGAACTCATGCTCTAGAGAAGTCTCACCTTATGGAGTCTTGGGACTCTGTGTAGTTGAAGGTGGATCAGTGTCTCCAAAACGCCGACTCATCAAGTTTTTTAAGTAAGAGATCGTTGGCCATCTGGTCCTACTTACTAATTGACTTCTCGATGTTATCTAAGCGTTTATTTAACTTGCTGATGTCCTCTTGAATTTTTTTCATATTGTCATTGTTGTTGCTTACCATCTTGTTTTGGTTTTTTCTTGAAGACCCATTTTTTTTAATAAAAAATTATATGATTATTATTATTTTTAATAATATTATATATATATATCTTTTAAATAATGATTGTTTTTTTTTTAAATAAAAACTATTATATAAATATTATATAAGTTTAATATATAAGTGATAATTATATATATAAAATGTAATTATATAATTTATAAATCCGATTTTATAACCCACCGTACTCATCGAATCGACGCCTTTCAATAGTTACGCTGCCTTGTTGATAATTTGACGGATTTGTGACAGGTCCCCTGGATCAGTCGACGAGACGACAGTCAACTAGAGTTGTTTGCCACGGAGCCTGGAGATGCGGCTTAGCCAACCATAACTTCACGCCGCCGACTATAAGTTCACACCGCCGAGCTAGGGAATGCTGCAGAACACAGTGGACCCACACTGACGTAATTCCAAACCTCAGACGCCTTACGCGTTTATTCCTCCACGTTGCTGAGCACAGGGAACCCCGATTGTTCCGACAATGCCTTGTAGCAGCAAAACGGCAGAGCAAGCTGAGGATGGGAGGCTCGTAGGGCTTGACGGCTAGCAGGACGTCGTGGGTATCACTAGTTGTTGCTTTGGTTGTGATACCACTATTAGAAATAAATATTTCTAATTTGCTAGTTAACTGTAAGATACACCGGATGAGTTTTGAATGTAATATATATATATAAATAATAATTATATTAATTGATAAAATTTTGGAAATGAGGAATTAAACAAGGCTGAGGCGGTGGTCCTTAAATAGGATTTGACTGGCCATGCCTAATTAGAGAGACATGTCCCTTGGGGACTAATGTCTCTTCATTTAGCTAATTATTTGTTAATTAATTGATTATAATTAATAATTTATTTATTTAAATAATATTTTAATATTTTAATTAATTGTTATGAATTTAAGTTCATGACATAATGGCGGAGAATATGTTAACAACAAATTCATCAAATTTTGCATTGAGCATGGAATTCAATTGCAATATACTGTTCCATATACTCCACAACAAAATGGTGTAGCTGAAAGGAAGAATCAGATCTTAAAGGAAATGGCTAATTGTATGCTTCAATCTAAAGGACTTAGTCTTAATTTTGGGGCAGAAGCAATTAACTGTGCAAATTACATAGTAAATCACACTCTTACTAAGGTTTTAAAGAATATCACTCCAGAAGATGCATGGAGCTCAATTAAAACAAATATAAGTCACTTTCGTGTTTTTGGAAGTGAAGCGTGAGCCCATATTCCAGATGATAAACATAGAGCCTTAGAACCTAAGAGTGAAAAATGTATTTCTTTTGGATATTTTGAAGATGTTAAAGGATATAGACTTCTTCAGCCTAAATCCAAAAATATTATCATTAGAAGAGATTTAAAGTTTGCTGAAAATAAATCGGCCTATGAACTTAGTTCAATGAATGTGCCACCTCTCTCTATCCCTTCTACTTTTGAAAATATTTCTTTTTCGGATGATGACAACAAGGATGACAATCCTCCTCCACCTTTTCAGGATCCTCCTTTAGCTCCTCAACTTCCAAAATGGGTCCGCGCTACTCGGGATGCAGCATGTGCTCTTGCAGGTGATCCTACAGATCAACGTCATACACGTTCTCAGTTTGATAGAGCCTCTTCTTTACTGGCTCAAGCTTCAACGAATTATGATCCTGACACCTTTGCAGAAGCTTTAGGCCATCTAGATTAGGACGCAGCGATGAATGAAGAATATCGTTCATTATTGGCAAATGACACATGGGACCTTGTTCCTCTTCCAAAGGGATGAAAACTTGTTAGATGTAAATGGGTTTACAGAACCAAGTTTGGACCAGATGGAAAAGTTGATAAAGACAACGCTCGTCTTGTTGCTAAGGGGTTTTCACAAGGTGAAGGCATTGACTATACTGAAACCTTCTCCCTTGTTGCCAAAATGAACTCTATCCGCCTTGTTCTTTCCCTTGCTGCTTCTTTCAAATGGGAAGTCCATCAGATGGATGTTAAATTTTCCTTCTTACACGGGGACTTGCATGAAGAAATCTATATGGAACAACCTCCTGTCTTTATACAAACAGACTCCAGCCTTGTATGTCGGCTTAAGAAATCCCTTTATGGTCTCAAGCAAGCCCCTCGGGCTTGGTATGCCAAAATGGATAGCTTTCTTTTAGATACTTGGTTTTCTAGGTGTCATTTTGACAATACTGTCTACACCAAGAAAGTGAGTAAGTCTCTTATCATTCTTGTTCTTTATGTTAATGATCTTATCCTTACTGGTAGTGATCCCAACCTTATAAACCATGTGAAGTCCAACCTTAAAAAGCAGTTTGAAATGACAGACTTAGGACGCTTGCATTATTTTCCTGGTCTTCAAGTCTTGCAATCCAAAGAAGGTATTTCCCTTTCCCAGTCCAAGTATGCCTGTGATCTTCTATGCCATTTTCACATGGAAGAGTATAAGCCAGCCCCTTCTCCCTTTCAGTCTGGAGCCAAACTTTCAGTCACTTGTATTTCCCCTGAAGTTGATGCTACCTTATATCGTCATCTTGTTGGAAAACTTTTGTATCTGACCCATACCCGTCTTGACCTTTCCTTTGCTGTTGGCCTTGTTGCTCGGTTTATGCAAAACCCACATGAAAGTCATTGGAGAGCAACTAAAAGAATGCCTCGTTATGTTCGAGGTACAATTCAGTTTGGGATTCATTATAGTGCAGAAGCATCTCCTCTATTGGTTGGTTTCATTGATTCTGTTTGCGCTGGTGACCTTGATGATTGAAAGTCTGCTGCAGGTTATGTCTTCACTCTTTGTTTTGGACCTATTACATGGGCTTGCAAGAAACAGAGTGCCATTTCTCTTTCTTCAGCATAAGTAGAGTATTGTGGTGCCGCTGAAGCTAGTAAGGAAGCCTTGTGGCTTCATCAGATCCTGTTAGAGTTTGGTTTTCAGCAGCAACATCCAACTACACTTTGGTGTGATAATCAAAGTGCCATTCAACTATGCAAAGATCCAATCCAACATCAGCGCAACAAACACATTGAACTACACATGCACTTCATCAAAAAGCTCATTCATGACCATGTTCTTGAAGTGCACTATTGTTCAACCGATGATCAAGTTGTAGACATCTTTACAAAGGCTCTCACAGAGGCGAAGTTTACTAAACTTCAATTTATGGTTGGAGTTCAGGATATTGTCACTAAGGGGGGATAGGCTGTAATCCCTCCTTCCTTCTCCTATTATGTCATCTTTGTACATCCTTCAATCCTATCATAAGTTGTTCTTAAGGGGGGATGTGAGGATATTCCGACACATAGGAAATAATTAAGTATAACTTGGTCTTTAGTATTTACTGTTTGTAACTTACAATCCGACGGTCACGATATGTTCTAGACATGAATTGATCTGACTGTTCATTCTCTCCTTGTTTTTACGGACACTTGATCCGTGGCTTAACACCCGATTGGTCCATGATCTCTATTTAAAGAGCATGGAGGGGTCATTTGTTAGGTGACCGTCCATGAGAGAAGCTTGTAACGACCCATCTATAATACAAAGAACGCAAACATAATAGTAGGTATACGGTACATGCATATGATAGCTACATATGCATGTGTTGCATACACCGCACTAGTATTTTTATACTAAATTGATTATAAGTGCTAAATACCATGTCCCTTCTGGGAAAATAAGTTCTACTCGTTCGTCAATATCGCGTAATATATGGTTGAATCAAGGGGAATATATATATATATGTGTATATATAATATGCTCCACAATATTCATAAAAAGCATATTAATAAAATAAAATAAATATTTAGTATTAATATCAATAATCAATTAATATAAAGTTCTAACTTTATATTAAATCAAATATAAATAAACTTTATGTTTAAAAATAAACCCCTTATATTAATCAAATACAATAAACTTTTAATATTTATAAATAAACTTTATAATTTAAATATCAAATATCAATAAAACTTTATATTATAAATAAAACTTATATTAAATCAATATATATCAAACAAAAGTATAGATATAACATCATAAAGGACATGTAAATTTTATGAAGTTAATAATACGTATGATCATCCTAAAAGTTATAAAAACGTTATGACCTCAGAAAACAGGGGATTTGATTTCACCGCTTATGACTCACACTCATGAAAGATCGCTGTCACCACGATGGAGGACGGTGGAATCGTGGTGAGCAGGGCGGTCACCGCCACGGAGAGCTACATATAAAGGTAGGCGGAGTTTTAGAAGGGGTGGAAACATCGGAGCAGAAACCAGGAGGAGGAATTCTAACGAGAAGTAAATCAGTCATTGGAAGAGCGATTAAGCAATTCTGAGGTTCTGGGCACGGGGGACAGTGAGCTTCTGTTGAGAAGCTTACTGGATTGAGCAGCAAGGCTCTACTCAGTCGGCTGGGTGGAATTGGTCGCTCGGTAATTGGAGCAGCGTAGCTGTAGACATCTTCAGTTAGCAGTTCAGGTAGGTATATACTTTACATTCTTTACTATTTCTGTATATTTCAGTACGCGGTTCTTACAAAGCTTATGTAAATTTTCTTTATTTTACATGAATAAATTGCCTGAAGTGGCCGCGTTGGCTCAGGTCGTGGACTGTTTCCCTTTTTGAAGGTTTTAACCACATCTAGAATACTGGTGTATTGATTTGTGATCTGTTTGTGAGTCGTGTCTTTTGGTGTTCTATTTGAGGAACTTACCCTATAAATTCCTACAATTAAAACAATCTTAATTCTAGGTTACATACAAGTAGAAATAATTAAAAATCAAGGAAAAGGTTGGTAAAAAAATGATGTTTTGTTGACCCAACATTTCCCTCCAACTGAAGATGTTGCATGTCCCACTTCCATTTAATTCTCTTTAATCATGTGACAAAATCTTCTTTCTTTGAAAGGTATCTGAGTAACATCTAAATTTGGTGTGGTTGATTCTTGTGTGGCAAACAACAATTTGTGAGTGTTGGTTCTTTTGTTGCAACACTTCACCTTTTACTCTTCTCTTTGCTTGAAAAATAAACCCTTATGCATGCATTTATAACCCAATAGTTTCTGCAAATAGCCATACAATTGATATACAAAACCACTTGACAACAATAACCTCATCATGCTTTGAATGTACTTATCCATAGGAAATATATGTTAAAATATACCAATTTGTGAACAAAATTTATGAAGGCACCCAATTTTGGCTACTGACTTCCTATAGTGGACTTGTCTTGTCATTATCTTTCAAATTGCATGAAATTTGGTGAGGTTGTTACCATTACCCCTATGCATCCACTCACCAAAAATCTCAGCCAATGGATGCACAAATCTCCAGATTAATGAGAAATGGTTGTAGGTGATGACGACCAATTTTTTGAAATATGAATTTGAATTGCTTGAAATTTGTTGTATTATTAATCATACCTTGGTGCATTTATGCTCCAAATTTTGTGGCCAATGGGTTCACAATTTGGAAAATATATTGAAATCATTTTTTTACTTGTTTCATCTTCCATATTGCACAAAAATATATATCACGAACTCATTTTAAAGCCAAATTGAGTGGTTCAAAAGGAAAACAATGTATTTCTCATGTGGTTACAACCAATTGCTAATAATTAGCAAATAATATCTCTAAAAAGCTTTCCACAATCTCTCTAAAATATTTGATAAAAAAACTGCATGATTCTTCTCCATCCAAAATATTTGAGTGATCTTCATCAAATCTTCAGAGACTGAAAATGAATTTCAAATTTGGGCCTGAGTGCTAAAAATTTGTATTGTTGAAATCTTCAAATATGCCTACAACCATGAAAACACTCAACCAACTTTCAAATATAAGTGAACATTGGAAACATGTTCTTTTCATAATATTTAATTATAAATTCACTTAAAAATACTAAATAAATGCATTGGAAAATATAGAATCTAATCCTGCATATATCATTAAAATGGTCTTAATTCAAGTTTATAGTCAAGCGGAAAATGGTTAAAAATCAAGGAAAATGTTGGTAAAAAATGACATTTTGGTGACCCAACTGGAGAGAGCACTGGCTGGAGCATAGGTGGAGAGTTTTGAAGTAAAGCTAGTAGTGGATTATCATAGGGTTGTTGGTTGGCTCACCAATAGGGAGAAAATGTTCTCCTAGGGGATACCCACTTTTGGTGGGTAAGAGTGCCCATAGGCTGAAAACACTTTATAAGAGAGATGATGTTCATAGGTTGAAGAATGATCAAGAAGATTACAAAATGTTGATTTACAAATGACTCTTGAGTGTGACTTTATACATAGCTCATAAGATAGGGTACCCTTCCCAAGAAGGGTTATGGATACATATATAAGTGGACTTAGCCCTAGAGATAATCTAGGACTATATTAAGGATATATAATATGGGTCCATTGTAATCTAAAAATTACCAAGATTCAAATATGGATCTGCCAAATTTTTTAAAAGCTAGGATTTAGATAGTTAGGGAGATGGCAAGTACAAATAGTGTAAATACATTTCTATAATTTTTAAGGCTTGCATAAAATAATAGATATATTAAATTATAAACTTCTAATATAATATTTAAATTTATACATTTTACTTTTTATAGGTCACATTATGTATGCCAATAAAGTTCCTAACATATATATAAATTGAAAGTTTAAGTAGTGGGTCAAATTGTGTGAGATTAAAATTATTAAATTAGTATAAGTTAATAAACCCCCTAATTTATTGATTAAAAGCATGGTTTTAAAACCTAGCCGGGTTGAACTGCTACTTGATCAAGCCGATTGGTTCATTAGGCTTGAGATCAACCCAACCAATGACCTAGGTTTGCGCCGCAAGGTAGACTTCATTTTGGTACCAAACTAATATGAACTAGTTGGCTGCATCATAACCTAGCTATTGTTGAAAATGTAACTAGTTTCGATCTTCATAATTGTTGTACTTCAATATGTATCCTATGTGACAAACAAGAAAGAAAGAAAACTATTATTATTAAAGCATGTGTTTCATGCTCATTATTCATGGTCTTCTAAGTAAAAGCATATCTTCGTGCTTCTAGGGTTTGTTAGGTCTTAGGATTTATTGTCACAAGTCAAAGGAGTCAACATCATGTTTATAAGACTCTTCCAGGCGCCTAGAAAGTCCTGGAATCTCCAAGAGTACAAATCGACCTTGGGATCCTCAAGTCAGCATGAAGGATGGAATTCGACCCCTTGAGAAGGCTATATAAAGGAGTAGTTCGACCTCATTTGGAACACACTCACTCACAAGTTCGATATCTCAAGAAAGAATTTGATTTGTAGTTGGGAAGCTGGAAAATGAGAGCAAAGGTCAAGGAGAAGGAAGAAGACGAATTTTCTTGGTTTTTGGGCTATATCTCTGTCACACGTGCAAAAATCTAGGGTTTCTGGGCTACAGGAAGAGGCTGGAGTTGTAGGACCGAGTTGCAGTAGGACGAAGTGCAACACCTTGTAGCTGGGAGGAAGGAAACTCTGTGTATACCTTGCTACCTTAAGAAGAGTTGTCTTGCTCTTGGAAGGTCCCAAAAGGAGGTTGTATTAGGGTTTCTTCAAGAGCTACAAGGCTGAAGTTGCAGATTGAAGTTGCAGGTCGAAGTTACAGGCTAAGTCACCATGTCCAGAGAACAAAATGCTTCAGGTTCGAAGTTTGCCGAACTTAAACACATATCGAATAATTCATTTTGGTTTGCCGAACATAAACCCGAACTTGATTCCAAACGTGAACATAAAAAAATTATCTTTAAATTCGAATAAATCCGTCTTATGTTTGGGTCATGATGTTGATTGATAATTAAAATAAATTAAAAATTGAAACCCTATGCACCCTATGGCACTCGTAGTCTCACATTCCAATTTCAACCCTTTTCCCCTGTGTCCACACTCCACCACTGAGCACCCTCAACCCCTGCCACCTATAAATCGAAAAGCCATCAAAATAAATATCAAAGGAGCATTTTACCAAAAAAATTTGACAATGCTTAATATGATGTGAGTGTGTTGTTGTCACTTCACCACTGCTCTATGACACGTTACAACTCTTCGTTGCTGGAATTTCTAGTAATGGACAACTACTATCTCCCAACCTCCCGAATCCTAAACCATCATGCGCCATTTCAGGCTTATTTCTTCACAGTATGTGGATGTATAAGTTGATGAATCTTTTATGCATGTCTTTGAACAATGGATATAGTGGGGCTTGTTTAAATTAACATCACCCCTTTGTGTCGAAAATGGTTGAAGTAAAGATTTATAATTTCAGCACAATATATTGTTGAATTTAATTTCTTACTGGAACTGTTAAAATTGCAAAATGATTCATATCATCACGTTTATGGAGTTATATAATAGAATCTAGACAGAAAGAAAAGAAACATGAAAGGAAGACATTTTTTAAAATAAAAAAACCATATATTAATTAAAGATAGGAAAGCTTATTTTAGTTTAGTTTTTAAATAAAGCTTATAGTAAATATTCATAATTATTATCTACCAGGAGGCAAATTTTCACACCTTTTGTGCACATATTAATTTTATTTATATTTATAATTAATTTTAATTAATAAATCTATTTTTATAAAGTGCCCATGTCCTAACTCTGATTTGGGATGTTGCAAAATGGCCACCTAGAGCATTTCTCCTTGTATTATTTTCATATTTGAAAAACAAATATATGCTCAACCTTTCTTATTTATTGAATAAACATTTAGTTGAATAGCGCAGGAGCGAGATGTGTTTAAACTTTTTTTATTTCTGTCATATATATATTCATTTTTTTTAGTATTTCGAACTTAATGCCGAACTTTAGAACACAAACACGAATGCAGTGACTTAGGTTACAGGGCGAGTAACAGTGTTGTAGCTGGAAGATCAAAGTTGCATTGTGTAGTAGTTTGGCGTAGACTGAAGAAGGACATGAGGAATGGTTGACTTGGTACTGGGAGAAGGACTTCGTCTAGGGATTGGGTCTTTCTATCTCATTTGAAGCAGATTCTAAGAAGAGGAGAGTTTTTGGGCCCTAGCTGAGAGCCTATATCTGTGTCCTCTTTTGTTGTTGTTGTTTCTTGATATTGTTTGATGAAAAGATCTAACTAAAGAACATAAAGAAGATAACTAAGATTCACAAGCAAGTATCAAGGTTGAAGAAAATAAGATATAATTGCAGCCAATTTATCATTTTCTAACATGGTATCGGAGCTAAGGTGAGCAAGGAAGGCAGCCGAAAGGATACTAGAAAGAATTGTTGATCGACTGATAGGAAGTTCTCAAGGCCTAAAAGAAGAAGATTGTCTCTTGAAGGGATCTAGTTAAAGGCCTATTGGTATAAGACCCTTCTAATCTAGGGTTTCTACATTGACGAAAATCAAAACTACATCCATATCGTCAGGAGGGTATTGATCTCGCAAAAAAGGAAGTCTATTTGCAAGGCATCAAACTTGGAAGCTGTTGGTGGAGGAATCCTAGGGAACATCTTTCAAGGGCATCATTAAGTACTCTCCAAAGATCTTGACGACATCAAGAAGGTTGGAGATATTATTCAAGTATCACACTATCTCATAATGGTTGAATCTTCAAGTCATGTAGGTTCTTTATGCAAGGAGAGCAATAAGCTCATTGGGGCTTCAAACTATCTGGCATGGAAGAAAAGGATTGACTTGATACTCACAGAGTAAGATGTAATGGGATATGTTACTGGAGAAATTACTAAACCTGAGAAATATAAGACACAAGAACTAGCAAAGTACAAGAAAGGGAAAGTAAGAGCTTAAAGGTGCATAGTTGAATCAATTAAGGTTTCTCTTGTTCCATTTGTTGCAAATCTAAAGATTTCCAAGGCCATGTATGACAAGCTAGTGAATTTGTATTCGATAAGTACAACAGGACAAAAGATATTGTTGAGGAACAAACTATAAAATATGAAGAAGTCAAAGAATGAGGATGTGAAAATTCCTAAGCTGGATCCCTACTGCAGCGAACTGATGTTACTTCTCCTAGTTTAAATCATGCAAGTTATTTATTGTGTTTTACGGTAAATATCGAAGCAAATACATCTGCAGCCTTCACTTAATTAACATATATGCATAAACAAAATACTAAGCAAGAAAGAAAAATACAACACATAGGACACAATTATTTTTGGACAAATAGTCCCTGGAAAGACCCAACTTGGGAAAACTGGTGCAACAACTCTGAGGATTTATTATTATGTAGGAGAAAATTCTAAGTACAATTCTAGGATGCTCAACTAGCAATTCGATATAGAGAGAATACTGAACAAAATACTGGTGAAATGATCTCACTCTGTCACTGGAGAATTAGTGACTGATCCTGCTGCTTTGCGTCACCCTTTGCGTGGCCTCTGCGCAGAACTGCGTCACCCTAGGTAGTTTCTACGTGACCCCTCCTAGGTATTATGCTGCCTCTCCTTTGGATTCTCTGCTGGTTGAGAAATCAACTTTTTGCCTCCCAGACTCACACCCTGGCTTCCGACAACTAAATTTCGACTTCTCTCAATAGGAACTCGACTTCCCCTCAAGGGCTGCACTGCCTCTACGTCAGCACTGTGTGGACCATTGTCAGCCTTCCTCTGGATGTCTTTTTGTTCTCCCTTTGCCTAGTACTCTCTGGAAATTCCTTCTCCCGAATTCTTACTGCCCCTCTGCTGCAGATCTCCTCAATCGAATTTCCTCCTGAGAACTTCTCACTTCAGAAAATGATTTTCTCAATCTCTTTGTGTATTTTCCAAATGACCCTCAAGTTCCTTCTTATATCTTCCTGTTGGACAACCAACGACCTAGATTAAAACAAAATCGAAGGCTCAGATTGTTTTGACTTGATCCATGGCTTTTTCTAGAAGTTTCACCCTTGATTAGATTAATACCCATTAATATTTTAATTTTCCTAAGTTTAGACTTAGGAATCTCATTAAAAATATTAATTATTTTAATAGAATATTTGTGGGAGGAATTTCCCAAAACTCTTTCTGGGTTCTTTAGAATACCTATGCCCAAGCTTCCCTGCAAAATTTGAGGCTTAGAGCACATGCGATGCTACCCCAAATGAACACTTCCTCTTAGCGAGGAATGTGCTCTAGCAATACACTGCCTCTTTGCATACTGCTTTGAGTCTGAAGCGTCATCTCTGCGCTGCTGAGGTCTGACGTACTGTCCACCAACCATTGCACTACTGCTGCTTCTGTACTGCTGCCTTTGATATTGCCACTGCCAATGCTACATATGTACTACAACTCCCTCTGCATCCGCGCTGTTGCTGGTCCTTCCTCCCAACGGTGCATCTGCATTGCAACTCAGTTACTGAGAGAAGCAACTGAAAACACCTGAAACTGGACAAGTATCAGTGGATTCTCATCGGTGTTGAAATACTGACTGCTGCTAGTCTCACTCTGCCTCTGAAGCCACTGCGCTTCTAAAGCTCTGCATTGTGCCTCCTCGCACCGCTGCCTCTCTGGTCTGCGCTGCTTACTCTCTGGCTCGCCTAGCCACTGCATCTGTCGAATCAACACTCCATGGCACCAACTGAAACTCCACCATCCCATTACTCCTAATCATGGGCTCCCGTAGCAAGGTGATGGGCCAAGAGGTGGGCTCCTCAAGGATCTTGCCCATCTACAGTCCTCCCGAATACAGCTCTATATCAACCCACGTCCCTCCTAGAGGTATCTCGGATGTCATGGCAAACTCCTCCTCGTCAATCTTCACAACTACAACCTTGGGATCATGCTTCTCATCCTTGTCTTTTTTCTTCAAAGGACACTGGGATGCATAGTGGCCCATCTCGCCACATCTGAAGCACTTCACTTTGGAGACGTCCTTCTTTCATTTTTGTTTCCCTTGCTGCCCCTTTGATGCAAGGACTATGTTATCTTCTTCCTCCACTTTGGGCTTTGACACATTGCGGTTATAGCTCCCGTCCAGTTTGACCTTGAGCAGGTCTCTCCTCAGCGTTTCTTGTTTCAGAGCTGCCCACATCTTGTCCCAATTTGGCAATGCTGCTCTGCCTAGGATACTTTGGACAAAGATCTGCCAATCATTTGAGACGAAATTTAGAGCCAGTGTCACTAACCCCGAATCCTGAGGTTTATGCCCCACAACTGATAGCTCATCACGGGTCTCCTTCAGTTTCGTGAGGAATGGATCGTCACGTTCTCCCTTCTGCATCTGAGTAGATCTCAGCTTTTGCTCTAAGTACATCTTCTGCTGCTCGGAAGATCCCTGATACAATGTGGCCAAGGCATCCCACATCTCCTTAGCAGTCCCTTTGCTAGCAACGTGGCACACCACGTGATCCTTGACTCCATCCAGGATCATCCTCTTTGCCTTAGCCATCTAAACTCTGTACTTCTTCAATGGATTTGCATTCGTCGGGACAACTACCACATTATCAACATAAGTGTTGAGGACATTCTCATCTAGAAGGAAAGTCATCCTAGCCTTCCAATGGCATAGTTGGAATCCCTGTCCAACCTGTCTTGATCCCTCAAGCCACTGGTTTCCATCTGCTGCGAAAAATGTTGAACAACTCCCTCTTTCTTCCTACTGCGTAGCTCCTAGGTTAACTTATGCACTCCCTGATGGAGCCGGTAAGCTGTTGTTCCTCTGCCGCCCAACAATTGAGAAATGCTGATTTCCTCAGCAAGAAATCACTGAGGAAGTATTCCATCACTATGCTCTTCTTCTTTCTTCTGACGTCTTTCAGCCCGACAAAACTGTCAACTGAAAAATCTGCGTCCACTTTGCTTCTCACACTGAGGCTCAGCGCTGCTCCCTCTGCCATGACAAAATTCAAACTGGAAGCTCTTTCTCTCTGTCAACTTACTCGAAGAGAGACTACCCCGAATTTTCGACCCTCCGGCTAGAACTGCACAAACCCTCTAGGGTTTCGACTTGCTGCCTCCTGCAGCTTTTCGATTACCCCTTCTGCTTAGCGCTAAGGTTTCTGGTTTTGCTCTTCTTGTCTCACCTGCACTAGCTTTGATACCATGTGAAAATTCCTAAGCCGGAATCCCTACTGTAGCAAACTGATGTTACTTCTCCTACTTCTTTAAATCATGCAAGTTATTTACTGTGTTCTGTTGTAAATATCAAAGCAAATACATCTACCACCTTCACTTAATTAACATATATGCGAAAACAAGATACTGAGTAAGAAAGAAAAATACAACACATAGGACACATTTATTTTTGGACAAATAGTCCCTGGAAAAACCCAACTTGGGAAAACCGGTGCAACAACTCTGTGGGTTTATTATTATGCAGGAGAAAATTTTGAATACAATTCTAGGATGCTCAACTTGTAATCCGATACAGAGAGAATACTGAACAAAAGACTAGTGAAATGATCTCACCCTGTCATTGGAGAATCAGTGACTGATCCTGCTGCTTTGGAGGCTCTATGCCACCCGGGGCAGTTTCTGCATGACCCCTCCTAGGTATTACGCTGCCTTTCCTCTGGATTCTTTGCTAGCTGAGAAATGGACTTTCTGCTTCCAAGACTCACACCTTGACTTCCGACAACTGAATTTCGACTTCCCTCAATAGGAACTCAACTTCCCCTCAAGGACTGCGCTGCCTTTGCATCAGCATTGCGTGGGCCAACATCATCCTTCCCTTGGACGTCTTTCTGTTCTCCCTTTGCTTAGCACTCTTTGGAAATTCCTTCTCCCGGATTCTCATTGCCCCTTTGCTGCAAGATCTCAATCAATTTTTCTCCAGAGAACTTCTCACTTTAGAAAATTGATTTTCTCAATCTCTCTGTGTATTTTCCAAATGACCATCAAGCCCCTTCTTATATCTTCCTGTTGGATAACCAACGGCCTAGATTAAAACATAATCAAAGGCTCAGATCGTTTTGACTTGATCCATGGCTTTTTCTAGAAGTTTCACCCCTGATTAGATTGATACCCATTAATATTTTAATTTTTCTAAGTTTAGACTTAGAAACCTCATTAAAAATATTAATTATTTTAATAAAATCACTTTTGGGTGGAATTTCCCAAAACACTTTTTGGGTTCTTTGGAATACTCGTGCCCAAGCTTCCCTGCAAAGTTTGAGGCTTAGAGCACATCTGATGCTACCCCAAATCAACAGAGGATGTGGCATCCTTTCTCATGAGAGTCTCTCAACTAAGAGACCACCTGCAAGGACTTGGGGAACCTATTTCTGATTCAAAAGTAACCATTTGTGTATTAAATGCACTTGCCACTAGAATAGAGCAACTTTGTAACAAGCATTTACTCCAAGAAGGATTCTACACCCTTTGAAGAGTTGTGGGTGCAATTTACATTGGAAGAATCAAGGATCAAGGTCAAGGATGACAGTGGATTAGATGAGCAGTCTCAAGCCTTTCTAGCCTGAGTCAAGAAGATGAAGAGAGGAAAGTTTGGCAAGTCTAAGAAGAAAGATATGTCCAAGGTGCAATGCTTCAAGTGTAATGAGTTTGGACACTACAAGAGGGACTGTTCGAATCAACAAAACAATAGGAGAAGGGATAGAAGTGAAGCTCTTGTAGCCGAAGCAGTGGGAGAACATGAGAAGAAGGGAAAGAAGGAAAAAGTGAAGGATCTTTACTATTGAAAGAAGGTTCACTGACTTCTAGGTTCTTTATGAATGTTGATTTCTCTTTAGATGATATGTTTTGCATAAGCATCATAGGATAGACGCATATGATAGTAGCATGTCTGGAATTTATTACGTTGCTTAGTAGAGATCACTGAGGATATACTATCAGACGATTTTGCATAATGTTCATCCAAATTATGTTAAAGATTGTCATCTTGCTTAAATGGATCATTATGATCTGTGAAGGACCATCATCTTGGAAAGTCCTGTTGAAAAATGTGTAACTAGGTTCAGTCTTCATAAATATGAAATGTACTTTTGATACTTGTATATTATAAAATGAAAGAAAAGTATTATTATTATTTTTAGAGCATGGGTTTCATGTTCAAGGTCCTTTATTTTATAGGTCAAGTACACATTGAGTGCTTCTAGGGTTTGTTCTAGGTCAAGAAGTCAAGAGAGTCATTGTCATAAGTTGAGGACCCCATCGGGCACATTGGAACTTGTAAGGGAAATTATATCATTAAAAATGTCAAACTACCCTTCAAGACCAAGTCAATTTGGCTGCTGGGAAGTCAACCTAGTTTGAGGAGCCACGTCCACCTTGAGAAGCCTATATAAAGGAGGGAAGTCAACCTTCTTGAGACACATTCATCACTCACTCATTCAAGCAAAGGAGAAGAGCAAGAAGGCAAGCGAAGAGGACGAAGAAAGATTGTTTTTGGGCTAATTCCCTTTCACATGTGCGAAGAAGAGAAACTAGGGTTTGCAGCTTCAAGGTCGAAATTCTCTATCTGTTGGAAGAGGATCAAATATGCTGGAAGAAGGGTCTACTAGGTCACCTACTAGCCCTAGACAAGGAAGTAAGGCAAGCGAAGTTGCTAGGAGGCTAATTTCACTCACATGTGTGGATGCAATAGCAGTTGCAGGGGGCTGAAAATTTTAGACCTGCAGTAGAGGTTGGAATTTTGAAGCTGGGGGTCAAAGTTATGCTGCTAGAAGAGATTTGACTGGGTTTGAGTTGGACAAGGGAAGCACATCATTTAGAATGGTTGGACTTGGTCTTGCGGGGTATTGGTGTTGGTCTAGAGGTCTTGGAATTCGTCAATTGAAGAATCTATAGTAAGAGAAGATTTTACGGGTTTTCCTCTCAAGTAGAGAGGTTTTGGCCCCGACTTCGAGCCTACATTCTGTATTCTCATTCTTCTTGTGTTGGTAGTTTTTTGATGATTTTCTAACATAAGAATAAGTGAAGAAGCTAATAAGTAAGAATAAGTTAAAAGACATCACAAGCAGTTATCATATAAAGAGAAATCACCTTAACTATTGCCCTTTAGATTTCTCAACATGGTATCAAAGCTAAGGTTGGCAAAGGGCATCTCTACTACATTGAGGAAGTTTCTAAAGAAGTGTCCAAAGGTGGCAAGTCATCTCAAGAAAGGCATCAAAGAAGTATGGAATCTCCTATTTACTCCAAAGAAGGAAATGACCAAGACAAAGTACGAAGGACTCTTCTTAGCACTCACTGGCACATTTCAAGATGAGAGCATTTGGGTGATCGATAGTGGAGCATCTAGACACATGACCGGTCATTACAAGCAACTAAAATATTGCCAAAAGGAAAGTCTTCTTACTCTGTAGAGCTTGGTGATAAGAAGAGCTATCCTGTGAGAGGAATTGGATCAACGTCAATGGAGCTGGAGAATGGAGGCAATATTCATCTCAACAACATCCTTTTTGTTCCATGTTTGCATAAGAACTTACTCTCCATTTCAAGTCTAGAAGATAAAGGTGATAGAGTGGCTTTCATTGATGGAAAAGTTGTAGTATGGAGTAAAAACTCAAGCATAGTAAATGCTAGAGTGATTGGGATTCGTGAAGGAAGACTTTACAATTTGCTATCTCCTCTTGCTCAAGCTTTAGTTCACATTGAAATCAACCCTTGTGAACTTTGGCATAGAAGATTTAGTCATCTCCATTTCAAAATTCCTCCAACTCTAAATTCAATAGTAGATGGAATCCCTAAATTAAAAGATGATCACAAAGGAGTATGCAAGGGATGTGCATTGGGTAAGAACACCATGAAACCATTCAGAAGCAGTGTTTCACGGTCAAAAGGAATCTTAGATCTTATTCATTCTGATGTTTGTGGTCCTATGACTTCTAAATCACTTGCAGGTCATCTATATTATGTCACATTTATAGACTACCATTCAAGGAAAACTTGGGTTTACCTAACGAAATCCAAAGATGAAGTATTTACCAAAGTTCAAGAATTCAAAGCTGAAGTAGAGAACCTTACAAAAAGAAGAATCAAGATATTAAGATCCAATAATGGAGCAGAATACACATCCAAGGAAATCATAGCTTTCTGTAAGGAGTCCGGGATTAAGAGGGAGCTGATAGTCCCATATAATCCTGCACAAAATGGAGTTGCAGAACGAAAGAATCGATCCATTGAATAAAGTGTTAAAGCAATGCTACATGATCAAGATTTACCGAAATTTCTGTGGGGTGAATCTACAAAGGCCACTGTATACATACAAAATCGAAGTCCCCACGAGTCTCTAGATAACAAGACTCTCGAAGAAGTGTTCACTGGAAAGAAACCCACTGTAGATCATCTCCAGATTTTTGGTTGTCTTGTCTATATTCATATACCCAAGGACAAAAGGAAGAAGCTGGATCCATCTGGCATGAAGGGAATGTTTGTGGGCTACAATAACTCTTCTAAGGCATATAGGATCTACATAAAGGAAGGACACTGAATAGAAGTCAAGTGGAGATGTGATATTTGACGAAAGTGTTGCATTCAAGAAATCAAAGGATCTCCCTATGGACTCTGATGATGAAGAACTTCCGGTATTTGAAGAGGAAGTTACTAGGGAAGAAGAATCAAACCATGAAGATGAAAGTCTTTGTGAACCTATACAACCTATGGTAATCCTCGAAACTAGAAAAAGACCTAACTAGTTGAAGTCTACACTTCTAGATGCAGAAGGTCATGGAGTAGCAGGGAAAGCAAGAAGGCCAAACATATTCTAGTTATGCAGCCTACATAACAAAACTAATAGAAGCAGAGCCACCCACTTTTGAAGAGGTTGTGAATCACCAAGAATGGAAGGATGCCATGAATGAAGAATATCAATCTATAACGAATAATGGAGTTTGGGAGATTGTACCTAGGCCTGAAGACAAAGCTGTGGTAACTTCCAAATGGCTCTACAAGATCAAACATGCAACAAATGGAAGTATTGATAAATATAAGGCAAGATTTGTGGCTAGGGGCTTCTCTCAACAAGAAGACATCGACTCTGAAGAGACATTTGCTCCAACGACAAGGTATACAACTATTCGTTCGTTGATCCCTTTGGCAACATCGATGGGATGGAACATCCACCAAACGGATGTCAAGACTGCATTCTTGAATGGCACAATCAATGAGGGAGTTTATATAGAACAACCCTTGGGATTTGAAGTTAAAGACAAAAAGGCATGTGTCTGCAGATTGAAGAAGACATCATATGGCTTTTAGCAAGCACCATGGGCATTGTATGCTAAGGTGGATGCATACCTACAGAGGTTAGGCTTCACAAAAAGCTCTGTTGATCCGAACCTTTATATTAAAATTGTGAAGGGGGAGTCGATAATCATTCTTCTGTATGTGGATGATCTTCTCTTGATAGGTGTGGAAGGTTGAATTGAAGAATGTAAGAAGCAACTAGTAGTAGAATTTGACATGAAGGATCTAGGGCTGATGCACTACTATTTGGGACTGCAAGTCTGGCAAGGACCTGATCAGATCTATCTAGGTCAAGGAAAGTATGTGATCAAGATGTTGAAGAGGTTTGACATGATGGATTGCAAAACAATGACAACCTTGATGATCACAAACTTAAAAAGACTAAGGAGTTTCGAATCAAGCCACGTGGATCCTTCCAAGTATAGACAATTGATTGGCTCACTGGTGTACTTGGTGAATACTCGACCAGACATGTTTTGTAGTAAATGTTCTCAGTGAATTCCAAGTGCAGCTGAGGCATGATCATTGGATAGCAACAAAATATATACTGAGATATTTGCAAGGAATCATCCACAACTGCTTGAAATATGATAGAAGGAATGATGTCCACTTGATTGGATATACAAATTTAGTCTGGGGAGCCAGTGAGCAGGATGGAAGCAATGCTATAGGAGGATGTTTTAGTTTGGGATCCTCCATGATCTTATGGATGAGCAAAAAGCAAGAAACAGTTGCTTTGAGTAGTGATGAGGCTGAGTATATTGTAGCATGTGAAGTAAGCAAAGAAGCTGTTTGGTTAAGGAAGCTGCTATCCAACCTATTTGAAGGACCAATGGACCCTACAATGATACATTGTGATAACACCAGTTGTATAAGATTATATGAAGACCCACTATTCCATGGAAGGACAAAGCATATCAACAACAAGAATCACTACATTCGGAAGCTAGTACAAGATGGTGTGCTACAGCTACAATACATCTCCACCGATGAGTAGGTAGCTGACATATTGACAAAATCTCTTCCTAATAAGAAGCTTGTGTATTTGAGAGACAAGCTTGGTTTGGTTGATGTATTCTCCTTGGTTGAGAGAGGGGGAGATAGGCACATCATTCTTGTCTTCACTTGGGAAGACAAAATGGAGGATTGGGTAAACATCTGGCATCCGATACTCTTTGAGGATGAGGTAGGGCATCTGGGATAATACTAGTCGTGGACTGATATTCTTTGAGGACTAGCTATCCAAGATAAGAATAGTCCATGGAAGGTCATACTCTGTGAACACTCGGGTGGATATGTACCTTGAGAGACAATGATGATGCTGTCTATAAATCATTGGTCTTGTCAACATTGTGCTTTGATCTTGTGGAGAGATAGAGTTGTTAGTCAAGGTCTTGCTATATGACAATGTTGTTTGATATGATGCTAAATTGATGGGTTACCAATCCGACTCTTCTTATGAGATCTCTTCAGAATGAGAATGTCCATGTACCATTTATGAATACCTCCCTAGTTAAGAGGGAGTGTTGAAAAATGTGTAACTAGGTTTGGTCTTCATAAATATGAAATGTACTTTTGATTCTTGTATATGACAAAATGAAAGAAAATTATTGTTATTATTTTTGGAGCATGGGTTTCATGCTCAAGGTCCTTTACTTTATAGGTCGAACACCCATTGAGTGCTTCTAGGGATTGTCCTAGGTCAAGAATTCAAAAGAGTCATTGTCATAAGTTGAAGTCCCCATCGGGCACATTGTAACAAAAATTAGTTTTGTCATTATAAGTGTCAAAATATCCTTCAAGGTCAAGTCAGCCTAGCAGCTAGGAAGTCTGCCTATTTTGAGGAGCCACATCCACCTTGAGAAGCCTATATATACAGGAGGGAACTTGGACCTCCTTGAGACACATTCATCACTCACCCATTCAAGCAAAGGAGAAGAGCAAGAAGGCAAGTGAAGAAGGGAGAGGACGAAGAAAGATTGTTTTTGGGCTAATTCTCTCTCACGTGTGAAGAAGAGCAGCTAGGGTTTGCAACTTTAAGGTCAAAATCCTCTATCTGCTGGATGAAGGGTCTACTAGGTCACCTACTAGCCCTAGACAAGAAATCAAGACAAACGAAGTTGCTGAGAGGCCTTGGAAGGCTAATTTCGCTCAGACATGTGGATGCAGTAGCAGTTGCAAGGGGCTGAAAATTTCAGACCTGCAGTGGAGGCCAAAATTTTGAAACTGAGGGTCGAAGTTGTGCTGCTGGAAGAGATTTGACTAGGTTTGACTTGTACAAGGGAAGAACATCATTTAGAAAGGTTGGACTTTGTCTTGGAGGGTCTTGGTCTAGAGGTCTTGGAATTCGTCAATTGAAGAATCTATAAGAAGAGGAGATTTTACAGGTTTTCCTCTCAAGTGGAGAGGTTTTGGCCTTGGCTTGTAGCCTACATTCTGTGTTCTTGTTCTTCTTGTCTTGGTAGCTATTTGATGATATTCTAACATAAGAATAAGTGAAGAAGCTAATAAGTAAGAATAAGTAAAAAGACATCACAAGCAGTTATCATATAAAGAGAAATCACCTTAACTATTTCTCTTTAGATTTCTCAACAAGTCCTTGGGAAAAGCATCATGATAGGAATAATATGTATTCTATGTAATGTGGAAACGTACTGGTAAAAAGGGATGAAAGGTTGCAGTGCGTTAGGATACAAGATTTTTGTGAGAGATATGGATATCTAGATGATTGGAATGTATGTTGAAGAGTAAACTTTAGATAAGATTCATATATGCAAGAATATGACGAAATGAAGTTGGTTATAAAGATATGCTTAAGTACTAATGATGACGGAAAAGAATAGAATGTGACTTACTTAAGAATGTATAGAAGATTGGGACTTTCTCTAGAATATGCATTTGATATTGATTAACATCTAGTATAATTTCTGGAAGAAAATTTGTAAGTTGATAATCAAGTTTGATCCTTGGGCACTCTTATGCATGAAGGAAATATTAAGTGGAGATGGTCAATGTGGATGTTGATAGTATGAGAAGATCACCATGGTGAGGTAAGTCTATTTCATTTATGGTTTGGTTATCTGACTAACATATTACTTTTGGCTACTAGGAAAAGAATGTTGCAGGAATACATGATGATAGTTGGGGCAAGTTCAAATGTATGGACGAAGAATGTTGGGTACCTGGGAACTATAAATTCAAGACGAGTCCATCTTGGGATTGAAAGGGTAGTTGTATGATAAGATAATTTGAAGGTCAAGGAAGATCACTTTCATGATCAGATTGAAGATCGGGAAGGCTTAATGCAATGTCTTCATGATTGAAGAAGAAAATGATGAGCAAGTAAGATGACTTGGATCCTATGACGAGAACGAAAGAGTGGAAATGGCTCCATGATACCTCAAAAGAAACAAGTGATGAAAAAGAAAGAGGGAGCAATGTGGCTATAAAGATCAAGTAGCTGATACTCTCATGAAGACAAGCAATGAGGCTTGTGATGTTGGCTTCCATTATTGGAAGGAAGGAATCTCCTTTGGTTTGAGAGGTAGCAAAATGAGTCTTCGTGAAGGAGCAAGGTTCTATTCTCAATATTAAGGAAGAATAGGGATGTACTCTTTGGTTGAGAGGGAGTGATGATGAACACCACATGTGCATTCTCCTCTTTGGGTGATGAAGGGAGAATGACAGAGGATTGGACAAGCATATGTGGTTTCCTTAATGATATAACATCCATGAAAAGGAAAAGACCAATACTCTTTGAGGATGGGACAGGAATCCAAGAGAAGAGTGGGCGAAGAGGATCGATATTCTTTGAGGACTCAAGTATGGAGATCCATGATAAGAATAGTCCTAAAAGGACATACCTTGTGGACATCCAAATGGGGTATGTACCTTAGAAAGGTAGTGTGGTATCACACATAAAGCCGCCCAAAATAATTGTTGATTTTAGATAACAATGGTATGTTCTATGCTTGCAACAGTTACCTCAATGTACCTTTTATAAGCCCAATGTCAATTCCACTTTAATTTCCAATAACAATCGCATAAACCATTATTTCACATTGACAGTTCTGTAGATAAAACATAAACAATAAATGCAGAAGACAAGTCAAGACAAGAGAACACCAATATTTGGCTTAAGCCAAGAATAAACACCAAGATGGGGAAAACCCTTAATCAATCCTTCTTATTATCAAATATCAAATATTTAGCAGAGAGAGAAAGTCCAGTAGGGTACAATGATGAGATTCAAAGTCAGTGTGACTTGATTTTTGCAAATTACCCAAAACAATGTAAATTTGATCAACTTGATGAAGGATTGCATTTTTGAAAATTCAAAAACAATCAACTTGCTCTAGCCAGTCAGCGGTCAACGGTCAAAACAACAGTCATACTCGCCTTATTGAGCTTGATTAACCTTAGTCAATCCCAACCTTCCTTGGTGGTCAAACAACAATAAAAAAAGTCAACAAATCAACAGTCAAACCCGTTCAAATCATGTAGTCAAAATGCGGTCAAAATGGTCCTGCAACTCTGCAGTCAACCTTGATCAAACAATTCCGTCTGGCTTTTTTTGTGCTAGATAATGTGGCCTGCTTGGATAGACCTATCCCTAGTCAGAACGCAGTCAAACAATGCTTCTAAAGTCCAAAAGCCAACGCTGTTCAAAGTCTGCTCACAATAGAAAGTTAAAGCAAGTTAGATCAATCTATGAAACTTCACGTGTTGATGAATAACTGCCTCAAATTTACGAACTAATCAGATGAGGAGAGAGAAGGGTGTGTGAGTGAATGTGCCAAATGAGGATGAAGGTCTCCTTTATTTATATGCATTGGAGGGGGATCAATTTGTCTAATTGACCCCAAGTCGACCTTGATCAATTGTGTTCTTGTGGGTTTGACATCAAAAACATATTACTCCTTGTCTGATTTTAGTGCTTGCACAGTGTATTTTGGTCCTGTAGAAAAGAGGAATATTGTCCAATAATTATCTAAGGCCAATGAGCTGCCCAAAGTGGAATTTGGCCTTAGTTACACTTTTTAACACTCCCTCTCAACTAGGGAGAATTCCACCTTGCCAATATCCATCATTATCATGCCATCCTGATCATCATGTACTATATCTGCATCTTGTCTCGTCTCTGTTGAAGATTGATATAAATAATAAGAAGGATCGATCAAGAGTGAGTCACTAGACATTACCATTCTCCACTGACAAAAGTCAGTCCACATAACCAGGGGTAGAACCTCAATCGGACTTGATCCTAAGCGATCAAGTTGTTGAACATCATGCATCCTAGACATAAGAAGTACGACAGTACAGGATGTGTCCATATGTAGTGCTATGGTCCCTAACCACTTTTCCCAACCTAGTGGCCAAATGAGAGGTACTTCCTAAGAGTCCTAGATTGCAAGGGTAAGATGTATGCTGGGCATCCACAGGAGAAGGTGAACCACTCATCCTGCTCATATGCAATAGGAGAAGATGCACCACTCATCCTATGCATATGTCATCAACCATAGGGGAAGGTGAACCACTCACTCCATGCTCAATCATACTGGGGTATATGCTCCACAGGGGAAAGGTGAACCACTCACCTTATGCTCATATAGCTCCAAGAAGTACCCTAGGCCCCCAGGAGGTCCCAGAGCTCAATGTCCAAGTCAAGTGGGACCCTCATGGGAGGGTCTTTCCACGACTCCAAGTCTTTCTCAGAAGGCTAAGAACTTGGCCTTCCCCAAAGGCTTCGTGAGGATGTCAACGACCTGTTCATCAATCCTAATGTATTGGAGCATTATTGCTCTCCATTATACCATATCCCGGATAAAGTGGCACCTGAAATCAATTTGCTTGGAGTGGTCGTGGAACACAAGATTCTCTGAAAGGCGAATCCCACTTTGGTTGTCGCAATAAATGATGTGGTATCCAACACATGCTTAGATAGCTCACTGAAGAGCTTCCTCAACCAAATAGCTTCACCATAGGCCATACTAGCTGCAATATATTCGGCCTCGGTGGTGCTTAGAGCAACTAATTTCTGCTTCCTGCTCATCCAAGAAATCGAAGCAGATCTCAAAGAGAAGCAACATCCCAACGTGATCTTTTTATCCACCACACTGCCAACCCAGTCAACATCAGAATATCTTTGTAGCCTCAAATTCCCGACAGTGTATCTCAGACCATAGTTGATAGTGCCATGAAGATATCTTAAGAGATTCTTAGTAGCAACCCAATGTATGTGATGAGGCTCAACCATAAATTAACTCAAAGTATTTACAACAAAGTGTTGATTTCTGGTAGCATCGGATGTCCTCTAAGCCTCAAAATTTGTGGGGAGGCTAGGACACATGTATTCTAGAATACCCAGAAATCGTTTTGGGAAATTCCACCTAGAGATTGTTTTATTAAAATAATCAATTATTTTTAATCGATGCCTAAGTCTAAACTTAGGAAATTAAAATAATTAAAGGGTATTAATAAAACTAGGTGTGAATCTTCTAGAAAAAGACGGAGATCGAGACAATATGATCTGAGCCATTGATTAGAATTTAATCTGGGCTGTTGATTACTTAATGAGAAGATTATAAGGAGGACTTCGATGGGCATTTGGAAGATACATTGAGTGAGAAATCAAAGATCGATTTTCTCAAGACAGCAGCGCAACAGTTGCCGGAGAGGTCATTGAGGAGATTTCTTGTAGTGAGGGGCAGGGATAGTTTTCCGGTTGGAGAGTTTCCTGATCCGGGGATACGTTGCAGAGGAGGCAGAGAGAGATCTAGAAGAGGCAGCACAGAGCCATGCTGGGCAACGTAAAGCCATGCTGAGGCAGCGCAGAGCCTAAGAGGAGATTCAAAATTTGCTAGAGTGTCGAGTTTTAGAGCCAGAAGCGGGGGTGTGAGACCAGAAGGGCAAAGAGTCGAAGTTCCAGAGGCAAATCGACCGACAAGAAGGGTGATGCAGAGGCTAGTAGCTGTGATGCTGAACTCTGTAGGCTGACGTAGAGGCAGCGCAGAGGCAGTGTGAGGCTTTCCATCTAGAGCCTAGATCAGTATTGAATCTCTAGTGATAGTGTGAGGTATTTCTCACTAATTTATCTACCAGTCAGATTCTCTGTATCGGATAGCCAGTAAGGCATCCAAAGATTGTATTAAAAAACTACTGCATAATAATACAAACCCTTAGTTGCTACACTAGTTTTCCCGCATTGGGGTTTTTCGAGGACATTTATCCATAAACAATGGTGTCACTTGTGTGTGTGTTATTTATTCTTGCTAAGTTCTTGTTTCCACAATATTTATTTTGTGAAGGCTGCAGTGTGTATGTTTCGATATTTGCTGTAGGAAACTGCAAATAATTTGTTTGATTAATTTAACAAATAGAAGAAACGTTATTAGTTGCTGCAGTAGGATTCAGGGCTAGCCGAATTTTCACATGGTATCTGAGTGCAGGTGAAGCAAGAGAGCAGACTGGAAGAGCCCAACATTGAAGGGAAGGAGGGAGATCGAAGTGTTGTGTAGGCAGTTGATCGAATCCCTAGAAGGATTGTGCAGTCCAAGTCAGAAGGGCAAGATTCTTGAGGAAAATCTCTATTTGAGTGAGTTGACAGAGGTAATATTTCCAATTTATGGTTTGTCAGTGGTAGAGGGAGCAGCGCAGTCGCAGATCCAGCGTAGAGAAGTCTTGAGGTGGGATGCAGTTTTTTGCAGCAGTTGTTTGGGCAAAAAAACGTCAGAAGAAGGAAGAAGACACCTTTTGAGGGAATTCCTTCCTCTGTGAATTCTGAGCCAAGGAATTCTATTTCTCAGTTGTTAAGCAACAATAGCAAGGAGCAAATCTACTAATTCCAGTAGGGAGTGCGTAGATCAGCTAGAAGTTGCACAGAGGAGAGAGGGAGAAGTTCGACTTTTTGTTGGCAGAAATGGCAGCCAATGCGCTGAGAGATCAAGATCGGTTGGATGGAGTATCCAAGTATGCGATCTGGAAGGCTAGGATTTCATGCCTTCTAGATGAGCATGATCTCAAAACCTATGTCATAGTGTGGTAGTTGAACCTACCGATGCAGATCTGCTCAAGAAGTACAAAGCTGAGATGGTGAAGGCCAAGCGGTTGATCCTCGATGGAGTGAGGGATCACGTTGTATTTCACTTTGCTGGAAAAGGGACAACTAAAGAGATGTGGAATGCCATGGCTACGTTGTATCAAGGATCTTTCGAGTAGCGGAAGATGTACTTGGAGGAGAAAATGCGATCCGCAAGGATGCAAAAGGGGGAACGCATTGATTTGTTCCTATCGAAGCTTCAGGAAGTCCGAGATCAGTTGGCAGCTGTAGGATCATCACCTCAGCCTACAAAGATGGTGAGGTTGGCCTTGAATTCAGCCTTAGAAGAATGGCAAGTATTTGTCCAAAGTATCCTGGGCAGAGAGAAATTGCCAGATTGGAAAGGGATGTGTGCCGATCTTCAATAGGAAGAGATGAGGCGAGACTTAGTCAAGTGCAAACTTGATGGCAACAATAACAGTGGGACGAAGCTCAAGGAGGAGGAGGAGAATGCAACCCTTACATCAAAGGGGCAATAGGAGCAACATAGGAAGAAGAAGGACATTTCTAAGATCAAATGTTTTCGGTGTGGTGAATTTGGTAACTATGCTACGCAGTGTCCTCTCAAGAAGAAGGACAAGGACGATAAACATGATTTGTAGGCTGCAACTGCAAGGATCGAGGAGGAGGAGTTTGCCATGATTGCCTAGATACCTCCAGGGGAGAGGTGGGGCAATCTAGTACTGTAGTTCGAAAGAACTGCAGATGAGAAGGGTCGATTGAGGAGTCCACCTCATGGATCAATACCTTGTTACAGGAGCCCATAACAGAAGTAGCAGGATGGACCAGTGTCAGTTGGTGCAAAAGATGCCAGAGTGACAGTTGCAGTGGCTAGGAGCGCCAGAGACTGAGCAACGCAGAGTAGAGTTGGTAGCATTACAGAGTCAGTAGCAACGCAGAGACTCTAGAGGTTTAGCACAAAGACTAGCAATAGTCAGAACTCCAACCACAAATGCATCACACTGAACACCTTTGGTTCAGTATTTTGGATGGTTTCTCAGTTGCAACAACAACAAATGAGAGGGAGTTGCAGATGTAGTTGGCAACAACATGCAGATTCAACAACAGCGCAAATGAGAGGGAGTTGCAGTGCAGATGTAGTTGGCAGCAACATGCAGAGTCAACAACAACACAAATGTAGCTTTTGCACAGTAGTTGTTGGTCAGTGATGTTAGACATCAACAACGCAAAGGGAGATGTTATAGAGTGAGGGTGATGCTTCAGCATATTACATTACTAGAACACATTCCTTGCTAAGAGGGAGTGTTGGTTTCTGGGAGCATCGGATGTGCTCTAAGCATCAAAATTTGCAGGGAGGCTAGGACACATGTATCCCAGAATACCCAGCAATCGTTCTGGGAAATTCCACCGAGAGACAGTTTTATTAAAATAATTAATTATTTTTAATGGATGCCTAAGTCTAAATTTAGGAAATTAAAATAATTAAAGGGTATTAATAAAACTGGGTATGAATCTTTTAGAAAAAGACAGAGATCGAGTCAATATGATCCGAGCCGTTGATGATAATTTGATCTGGGTCATTAATTGCTCAACGAGAAGATTATAAGGACTTCGATGGGCATTTGGAAGATACATTGAGTGAGAAATCAAAGATTGATTTTCTCAAGAGAGCAGTGTAGCAGTTGCTAGAGAGGTCATCGAGGAGATTTCTTGTAGTGAGGGGCAGGGATAGTTTTCCGGTTGGAGAGTTTTCTGATCCGGGGATACATTGCAAAGGAGGCAGAGAGAGATCTAGAAGAGACAGCAGAGAGCCATGTTGGGCAACATAAAGTCATGCTGAGGCAGTGCAGAGCCTGAGAAGAGATTCAAAATTTGCTGGAGAGTCGAGTTTTAGAGCTAGAAGCTGGGGTGTGAGACCGGAAGGGTAGAGAGTCGAAGTTATGGATGCAAATCGACCAACAAGAAGGGTGACACAGAGCCTAGTAGCTGTGATGTTGATCTTCGTAGGCTGACGCAGAGGCAACGCAGAGGCAGTGTAGGGCTTGCCATCCAGAGCTTGGATCAATATTGAATCTCCAGAGATAGTGCGAGGTATTTCTCACTAATTTCTCTGCTAGTCAGATTCTTTGTATTAGATAGCCAGTAAGGCATCCAAAGATTGTATTTAGAAACTATTGCATAATAATACAAACCCTCAACTGTTGCATTGGTTTTCCCGCATTGGGGTTTTCTGCGGACATTTGTCCAAAAACAATGGTGTCACTTGTGTGTGTGTTATTTCTTCGTGCTCAACCCTTGTTTCTGTAGTATTTATTTATTGAAGGCTCTAGTGTATATGTTTTGATATTTGCTGTAGAAAACTGCAAATAATCTGTTTGATTAATTTAACAAATAGAAGAAACATTGTCAGTTGCTGCAGTAGGATTCGGGGTTAGCCGAATTTTGACACGAATCATATGTCTTGTTAGGAGTTTACCAAGAACATCAAGGCCACCACAAGTTGTCTATATTTAGAATGATTTGCCAATTCAGGACCAACAACACTTCCAGAATCCACATAGCTTCTTGAAGTTTAGTTCTATCAGAGTAGACACAGACTTGCATTCCACCATCCCACATCTTTCAAACAACTTCACTATGTGTTTCCCTTGAGAAAGGAAAATCTCGCCTGGCTTTTTCCAGACCTCCAGGCCTAGGAAGTAATGCATCAATCCTAGGCCCTTCATCTTGAATTCGGAATTCAACTCCCTCTTGCATTGATAAATGACAGGGTCTGCTCCAGTCAGAAATGGATCATCAACATACAAGATCAAAATAAGTGGCATATATTTTTCAACCTTTAAATATAGGTTTGGATCAACATAGCTCCTTGTAAATCCCATCTCCATAAGATAGCTATCAATCCCCTCATACCAAGCCCTAGGGGCTTGCTTCAACCCATAGAGGGACTTCTTCAACCTGTAGACATGTGTCCTTCGATCTTATAATTCAAACCGTTGAGGTTGTTCCAAGTAGACTTCCTCCTTAAGTGAGCCATGCAAGAACGCTGTCTTGATATCCATTTGTTGTAGGCTCCACCCTTAATTGGCAGCAAGAGCAATTATGGATCATATAGTGGTATATGGAGTGATTGGTGCAAATATTCCCTCATAGTCCACTCCTTCCTTTTAAGAGAAACCACGAACCACGAACCTTGCCTTATATTTTTCAACATTTCCATTAGCTCCATGTTTAATTTTGTAAATCCATTTTGAAGTGACCACGAACTTGTCCTTGGGTCTAGGCACCACTTCCCAAACATCATTCTTCATGATCGATTCATATTCCTCAGACATAACATCTTTCCATACTTGGTGCTTCATGACTTCTTCGAAGGTGCAAGGTCGAGTTTGAATAATAGTACTCATGGCAACCACGTACCCTTGATACCTGTTGGGCTTCTGACTTTCCCAAAATGTTCCTCTTCGAGCAACATGTTTTTTAGCATCTTCAAGTGTACCTTTGAGCCATAGTGGTCTTTTCCTTGAGGTAGAGGGATCACAAGGAGGTGGACCAAGAGGATCCATTGGGCCATCAACATCGAGCATAGGCTCATCCATAGGCGGTTCTTCTTGCTTTTTAGCGGCGTCATCATCCTTTCATGAAATGGGGAGATCTCTGGCTTTCCCAAGGGCAGTGTCTTCATCAAAGATAACGTCTCTACTTACTTCTTTCTCTCTTTGATCAGGGACATAGATTCTATATGCCTTTGAATTTTCACTATATCCAACGAATACACCTTTCTTCCCAGAAGCTTCCAACTTATTCCTTTTCTCTTTAGGCACATGAAAATACACAGGACAACCAAAGATTCTAAAATGAGAAACATCAGGTTTCTTACCAGTGAAAACTTCTTTGGGTGTCTTGAAACCCAAAGCTTGATGAGGGCTTCTATTTTGAACATATACAACAATGTTTAGCAACTTCTCTCCACAAGTATTTTGGTAGACCTTGATCATAGATCATGGCATGAGTGGCTTCCATAATGGTTCGATTCTTTCTTTCAGCAACAACATTTTTCTTTGGAGTATATGGAACAATTGTCTCCCTCTTAATGCCAACCTCTCTGCAAAAGTCATTGAATTCAGTGGATTCATATTCGGTTCCATTGCTAGTCCTCAATGTCTTGATCTTCTTTCCTGTTTGATTCTCCACCAACACTTTGAAAGAACGAAACCACTTGAACACTTCATCCTTCCTCTTCAAGAAATAAATCCATGTTTTGCGTGAGAAGTCATCCACAAAAATTGCATAGTATATGTATCCTCCTATTGAAGTCACGGGCAAGGCACCAGACAGGTCAAAATGGATCAATTGAAGAATATTAGCTACCTTGCTTTCACTAGAAGGGAATGGTCCTTTTATATGTTCCCAACTACACAACATTGATAGACTCCTTCATGGTTCATATGAAACTTGAGCATCCTTGTGACCATCTTCCTTACCCTAGGTAAGGCTTTGTAATGTAAGTGGGAAAATCTCTGGTGCCATTACTCGCATAGAATAGAAGTATCACTTGCCAATGCTCCCAAAGGACTTCCACCAACTTGATAAAGACCATGAACCCTAAATCCAAGATTAAAAGCATCTTTGAAGTTTCTATTCCATTCACGTACTTTTCCACAAAGGAGCATTACCTTGAAGCCTTTGTCTTCCATCGCAGAAATAGACGCCAAATTCTTCTTCGAATCAGGCACATACAAGACTTACTGAAGATGTATGATTTGACCATAGTGCAAGTGAAGAGTGATAGTTCCTATCCCTTTTACGGGGTAGGTGGTATTATCTCCAAGTATAATCTTTAAATTAGTTTTCTTAACTAAATTTGAGAGGGCCTCCTTATATCCAGTGAAATGCCTTCAGGCTCTACTATCAATTAACCAATGATCCAAAATATCTGGAGGAGAGGCAGTAGATAGAGCAGAAATAAGATAGAACTCATCTTGTTTTTCTACAACATTATTTTCATCATACCTGGCATTTCTTGTCCGCTTGGGAGGTCGATTATTTCCTTCTCGGGCTGTGGGAGCATTCCTTTTTCCTTTATTGTCATACCTGTTGTTTCTTTGATTGTTATTGCCTTTGTAATTGTTGTTGTTGTTGTCATCCCTTGGAGGATTTTTCTTATGAGGACACTCTCTAGCATAGTGTCCGAACCTGTTGCAATTGTAGCATCTTCCTTTGAATCCCTTCTTAGACCCTTGAACCTGTCTCCTTGAATTAGATGGACCAACATCATTCCTTTTTTTAGCATGTGCAGAGAAAACAATATGTTCATTTCCATTGGAGGACTTATCTCTCTCCATCATCCTTGTTTCCTCTTGAGTGCATCTATTAATAGCTCATCAAAATTAGGTATCATGTCATTATTGAGAATGGTGGTGACAAATGTATCCCATGACCTTGAAATACCTCCAAGAGCAACGAGAGTGAGTGCCCTGTCAACAATAATTTCTCCAGTAGATAGAAGGTCATTCTTGACTTGAGTTATTCTCATGAAATAGGATTGAATAAACTCCCCTTCATCCATCTTGATATCCTTCAACCTATGTCACCGGATTCGTCCTAAACCCCCTGCGAATCCCGAATCCGGCGAATCCGACACGATTCGGTCCGGATTCGTGTCCAAATCACAGGACACGTCGTGTCCGAGGGCGTGTCGCGATTTTCAGAGGCGTGTCGTGATTTTAGGACACGTGTCCGGTTTCCAGGACTCGCTAAGCTCAGTGCGGGAAAGAAAAGGGCGTGTTTGCTCATTAATATTTTCATTTGGCAAGTGATTTGTGTTGTTGCAGCAAGGAGTAGAGCATTTTGGCAGCTTCATGATCAAGTCTAGGCCCTAGTATTGATATGCTATTCATGGTAATGTTAAATTCTTAAAGTAAAAGTGACATTCTCCTTAATCTTCATTTTCATCCTTTTCCTTAAATTTTTAACATTACCATGAAATGACTACTCAGGATGTTTGAGAGTGGTTCCGACCTCATTGGATTTCATATGGAGAAAGTAGAATTTTTAGATTTCATTCAAAATCCAGCAGACTTATCAGTTTTTCAGGATTTTAGGATTGGGGGATTGCAATGTTTCCATTGAATTTTGTCATGTATTAGGGTATGGAACTCGTATTTAATCAAGAGCACCAAACCAAGAGCTTCTGAATATGTCACTCCCGCTCCTGTTTTCGCTCTTGCTCCCTGCTTTTGCTCCCACTCCCAAGTAACATTGTTCCTAATGATATGGGTCTGGACACCACTGTTGAGTTGGCATTGGCCAACATGGATCTCAATGATCCAGTGCTAGAGCCTGTTAGATTTGATGACTTCGAGGGGTCAACCTCCATACCAACAGATGTAGAGGCGACTATGGATACAGGGGAGGAGGAGGCTGCAGAGGAGAGCAGTGGGGTCCATGATGACGGGGACAGTGATGCTGATTCTGACGCTGATTGATGCCTTGAGGCTTGTATACCTGTAGTTGTTTTATATTTTCTATTTCTATTTGCCATTGGCATTGCACCAACACTACCTATGTAACACATTTTGATTTGATGACTTAATGAGAAAACTACAGTTGTCAATGTGTTTATCTTACTATCTTGTAGTTGTAAGTTGTCTTTCAGTTATGAATTATGAATCATGATTTAATAGATTTATCATTTATGTGACTAGTACCACTGACATGTATTTGAATTTTGTATGTACTATGCATGCTAATAGCTATAGA
>APFE031083721.1:5856-21178 GCA_000404065.3 Pinus taeda
GTATTGAGGGAACCATGGTAATGACCCATGGTATTGTATGTATGAGGCCTATATAGAGGCTAGAGACTCCACATTGAAAGGTGTCAAGGAATATTGTATGAACATGCATATGGTTTGTGGAGTGTTCTCCTTCCTTAAGGAGTGAATGTATGGCGTTGCCCTACCTTAAGGGTTTTGATATCAATAAAGAAGCATTTCTATCTATTTCTATCTTCTGATTTCTGGGTATATTTGTATTTTCTTATATTTTTGGATCAAATCTATAACACTTACAAATGGAATGGAAATAAGATATCTCACGCGATGGTAGCTTATTTTTGAGAAGAGATGTAGTGGTTACATGCCTCTAAATTGTGTTACACTAAGGCTCAAGGGCATATTTATTATTATAAAACATGAGGAAACCCTAAAAAACCAAACTCTAACCCCATGAGATGCAACACCAAGAGTTTGTGGGCTCCGTTGGGGTTAGTTGGGCAGCCAACTTCCCGGGGTCGTAACTTGGTCATATTATCTCCTTTTGGTGCTTATTATACCTTGGTGGAAATATATCTCTAATTACTATAGGTTTGTCCATAGGCCCATAGCCATCGTGTCTATGTATATAGGCCTGCCGCGGGCCCCAAAAAAATGTCGTTTAGGGGTTCAAAACTGCTCCAGAAGTTCAGGACCCGAAAAACTGCTAAAAATAGTAAATGCTGAAATGAACAAGGAAACAATTGAAGCTGACTAGGGGTCTAGGTGAAATAGGCGGGTGGCCACCAATATCCACCTGGATCAATAGCACAAGCAAATTTTCCAGGCTGCAAGGCATATAATTTTCAATTGAAGTGAGGAATATATACATGAGGTTTTCTTGCTTTAATGGGGAAGCTATGGAGATGAATATGGTTTTCAAGGGCATGCATAATGTTTTGTATTTCCTTCAAAATGAGTTTCATCAGATGGATTTCAGAAGTGTTTTGGAAATTTCTATGCAAATAAGAAACTCGCTGCTGCGAATTGGATTGAAGAGAATGGAAAATCAATGGTGTGTCATGCTCTCATCACCAAGGAATTTATTAGCAATGTTTTGAAGAAAACTGTTCTAATTCTTTTGGAAAATGGACATGCTCAAGAAATTAATTATATCTACACTATTTCGTGCCATGGGAGGCTTCAATGCTCACACATCCAATATTGTCTATGCTATATTTATTATAACTGGCCAAGGTCCTACCTAAAACTTTGAGAGTTCTCATTGCATTATAATGATGGAGACCACCAATGATGGAAAGGATTTGGATGTGTCAATAAAAATTCCTTGTATTGAGGTGGGAATTGTGGGAGGAGAAACCCAATTGGATTTAAAATTTGTTTGATTAAATCTATTGAGAGTGAAAGGAGAGAATGCACAATCCCCTGGTGCCAATTCTTAATGCTTGGCCAGAATTGCGGCATTCTTACCTTAGAGTTTGAATTGTTGAGTTGTCTGATAGGAGATCCTATTTTTGAGAAAGTCATAAAGAATGAAATACAGGGACTATAGTCCAAGTTTCAAAAATCGGTCTTCTTGGTGTTCCAATAAATGTTTTGTTTGGACATTGGATGTAGAAAGATGCAAGAATTGGAACCAATTTTTCTTGCTTGGGGATGAAGAATCTTTATATATATTTCACAAGGCTTACAAAGTTGTAATGAAGTGTCTTTTGAATGATCCATGGTGTGTGGACGTGAATAGGAATAAAATTAAACAATATGCCAACACGGTCCCATCATCATCAAGCTAAACAAATTGTGGTTCTAGATTCTGCTTGAAGATTCCTGTATTCTATCAACACCATTAAAAATATTTTTGGTACATTACTACAAAACCCCCTTCCACTTTCGGAGGGGCGTGTTACCTGCCTCCAAAAGTGAAAGGGGGTTTTTAGCATTAGGGGAATTTTTTGAACCCTCCCCTGCCAAAAGCATCGACACTTAAGGTCAAACCTTTTAGGAGCGATTTTTTGGGAATGTTAGGGAAATTATAAAAAAATAACAAATATGGCAAGGTAGAAAATTAGACCTTAAAACTCAGAAAATATTAGAAATATTGGCAACCTGAAAAAAGTATGAAAATCTTGGAAATACCAGCAACGTGAGAAATGAGTAAAAAACCAAAACGCATGAGAAATCAAAAATATTCACAACAATGCTCTAAATTAACACTAGTAACAATGCAATGTCCTTTTTTGTATTGTGGTAAAAGTCATTCAAATCTTGTGCATACATGCTAATAGGCAAAGATTCCATTATTTTCCATTATTTGCAATAAATAACATGCACCAGAAGATTTTTTTCTCAATCCATAATATTATTACATAACATAATTTTCAAAAGGAAAAACAATGAAATTGAGATGGATGACATATAATTTGAATCTTATTATTAGCTTGGAAAAATAATAACACAAATTTAAATCCTATACTATTTCTTTTGAACTTACATATGGATGAGATTTCTGACTGTTGAGGTTAAGCAATAGATCCTACACAAAAAATAAAAAAAATAAATTTATGAAACATCACATCACAAGATTAACTAACTAAAATAGAACCAAAATAGAGAAAGATAGGGAAGTGGCCCAGTTCCTCAACAAGCATGGAGTTAATCGTGAGACTAAACAAGTTTTACAAGAGACCGAGGAAGTCCAAACCACATCCAAATATTCCAAACCACATCCAAATATTCTTAGCTTCCTTCCTATAGTCAAGAGAATCTAATTATAATATCTTAACTCAAATAACCTACAAAAATTCATGTTTATCTCTGGAGTATGTTGACTGACAAGAAAAATGGCTAAATATAGCCTGTACATGTTTATGTTAAAGTAACAATGTACTAGATAATTAATATGTCAAACCAATGAACAATCCTTTGCTCAAACCTTACATATTATTTTTACCTATCAGGAAAGCCTATTGAAAACAATAAGTTGAAAATAAATTTATTGTTTAAAAAATAAATTCCAAACCCAAATCAAGTATCTTCATTTGATAATACACTCCGATTTCCAACTTCAAAAGCAACCTCTATTTTACAAACATCACCTATTGATTATGTTGAACTATCTTTTGAATTTGCAATCCACACAGATATTTACTCAACAAAGATTAATCCATCAAAAGGAATTTACAATATCATATTGTCATGTAGTCTAGTCCTAGAGAAGGAATTTATACTCATAAAAGGTTGAAGTATGTAAGGAGACTTTGCACCTTCACCTTGGAATTTAACAAAAAACCCAATCAAGGTGGTTTGCAAAATGAGATGCTCTGTAGCCAAATCTAGCATCCTGGTAAGAATAAAAAAGTAATTGAAATCATATTGTGAGGGATACAACCATCTCTTCAAAATATAGGCATAAAATTGTGAATTTGCACTGAATGGATTGAAGACATGAAAAACAATATCATGCAGATATTCAAAATTGTCAAGAATGAAACTAAAGTGAAAAATCCATAAAGGATGTGTTGATTTCCACATTGGGAGATGAAAATATTTTATAAGGGGCAAGTTGAATCGGTTCCAAATTTTCATTCTTAGAAGATGGATTTTGATTTCAATGATATGACAGGGAAGAAAAACATGAAACTGTAGTATTGTCATCTATTACTCTAAATACAACAATGAGAATGCATGCACCTATAACACCACCTTGAATACTCTATGGTATCAAATGGAAACTCACCCTTGCAACAATTTTCTATAAGATGTAAAAGGCATCAATCAAGTGCAACTTCCATCTTAAAAATGTTATCCTCTTCCATGTTACTTTCATGACCACATGTTGTATTATTTTCAACTTTCTTTTACATCTGCAGAGTTCATTTATATTGTGTTATACTAAACCAAGTCATTATTTTCAATCAATATTTGTATTTTAACTCTAAACATTATGTATATAGCATCTCAGCTATGCAACTTACTTGTGAAAGAAGTAAGTTGCCTCTAAGGTATTCATTTTCTAGGTCATCCACTCCAATATCAGAACATTCTATAGGTAATGACAAGTTTAATACTACATATATGGATAATTACATATGCACAATTACAAAACTTGTGTTCAGGAGAGGCACAATGAATTGTAGGAAAGAGTTAAAGTCAGCTAGAAGAAATAATGGCCTGGAAGAGTATGTTTATTATTTACAACAACACTAAAACTCATAGCTAAGGTATGATTGGAGTAGCAAGGCTTAGTTCCAACAAGGAATCCTTGTTTTTGACTAAGAAACATTCTTAGATAATTATGCATTACACACACATTGTTATTTATTTTTCTAAAAGAAGATGGAAACAAACTCAATCTAGTTGTGAAAATGCTACACCCTTATGTATGTAAAGAAACAATTCTTAACTTAAATGAATTGCTTCAGAAGCTTACAAACATCCTTTATTGTTTAGCCTCATTAAAATATTCCACTTATGATACACAATGATGAATAATGTGGGAAGGAACCAATATTGTAATGGTTTTGGTTCACCAACATTGATCTCAAATGATCTTGCAAAAATTACAACAATGTTTAGAAAAACCTAAATATCATATGTTGTATATCATATTGTATTGGACCAATAAACAGAGCAAAGGCCCATCCTCCAAAAAATTGCATCTTCATTTCAAAAAATACCTTTAGGGAGCCTAGAGACTAAGGGATTCTTCTCTGTGATCCATAACTATTACGAGCATGAATTCTCTTCACAACTTGTAGGGTACTTGAATGGGGTAGTGCAAAAGATATATAAATATTAGATATACTACCTACAAAAGAAAAAATAAGATAAAGTTGGAACATTAGTTATAAGTAGAATCTTTGGCGTCTGGGTGAGGAACTTTTGGGAAATGTTGTTTGTGGACAGTCTTGGAGATTATTCCTTTTGGAAAGCGTAATGTCCATATTGTTCCACTTTTTTATCCTTTAATTGAGGTTATTTTCAACATTCAAGGAAGATCTTCTTTCTAGGGAGTAAGCTTAATGTTTTTAGTATTGTACTAGTTGCATGATCTATTCAGTTATTGAAATTTATTGTTTTTTTTTCTAGACCAATTATTATTATTAAATTTTCCACTGTGCTTCATGGTCACTGACTGGCCGCTACATCCACGGGTAATAATCTGGGTAGATCCACTCGAAGGGATCTACTGCGCGGCTTATCTGGTTGGGCCTAACCCCAAGGGCATCAAGGAAATTTGACCCCGTGACCTCTGAATTGGCAAGGTACTTAGCAATGATAACTCGACCAATTGAGCTATCCCTTGGGGTTAATAGACCTATTATTATATGTTGGAAGATCACAGTTTATGTAGATTCTCTCTTGTTCATTCTCGAATTGGTGTTCCTTAACTTACTGTTACAATTTGATATATGTGTTTAGAGTACATTTTTTCTGTTCTTTTGTTAGTGCCTAATGATCTTGGTGAAACCCTATAGGAGCTACAATTATTATCAGAGAATACACCAATGTTATAGAATTAAATTCCTAAATCGCGTTGCAGAAAAAATGAAGGAAACCATGGCTTCAACCAATATATTGAATTAAAGTATTAAATATTACAAACAAGTATTGACGAGATATTTCCTTTGAATCATTTATAATATATATTTTCACTAAGGGTTCTACATCCCTTCACACAGTAGAATTTTCTTACCCGCCTTATCGATTAGGCAAGTTTTCAATAACAACCTGCTCCCACATTTACCAAAGTTAACCAGTCCACTAGGGTAAACATGTGATGAGAGGCTACTATGATATGATTCAACTCCCCATGTAGAATTAAGGAAATGGAAGCGACAAAACACAACCAACCTGACCTTCTACACATGCTACATAACCTCTAGAAGCTAATCTACTACTCCAGGTGACAAATCCATGAGGAAACCCAACATCGTACTGACCTAAAGCCTCAGTCGCTCCAATGACATGGGAATGCATTCGACTAGGGCCCTCCAGTTGCTCTCATAGCAAGGACATGCATGTGACTGGGGTCTTTTTTAGCTAGTTCAGAGCCTGCGACAAAAACTTGTGCCACTTTTTTAGGGCCAGGTCTTAGGCCACTGCCTATAACTTCATGAAACATCTAGAATGAAAAGTAACATTCAAACAATGATAAAAATGAAAATACTTGAACAAAGACTTGACTGGACCCTTACTAGCCATGATAGGAATTTCGTCAAACATGTCACAAATATGCAATCTATAGGTCATAACAACATATTTGAGTATAGGGGTCTCATACTTATCTGAGAATCACTAAGAAGAATTGATGCCTTATCACATTAGCTACATTATCATCTATTAAGTCTCATATTCATTATTTATTCATTTAAAAATTGAAAATATGCATACATCTTCAGTGTCATAACACAAGCTCATATTTGACATATAACCAACAAAAATAACAAGGATATAATAGCCATAAAAACCACATATGAACCAATATATTTACACATAAAGTACCAATGAGAATGAGCTCTTATTAATGAATGCATAGGCAAACTAGGTATGGGACTTCCACGAACCACCTGACCATAAACTAAGCTGAACCAAATCTCTCTTTCAACTAGTCACCCCCATGCCATATTCCAAGCATGAATGTGGGATCTCATGGAACACATCCAACAAAACAAACTAGGGATTCTAGAGTCCAACCACATCAACCCTCAACCAATGATTCCACCTCATGGTTTGACATCACTAACCATCACAAGAATGGTCTCTACCCAAGCTATCCAGGGCTTCAGAGCATTTGTTTCAACCAAGGCTCCAAGACTAGTAACTCAACCCATAGCTGTCGTCGAGCTCCAAAGTGTTTGTCCAACCAAGGCTCTAGGACTAGTCACTCAACCCACCAAAGGCTCCAAAGATTTTTTCCAACCAAGGATCCAAGACTAGTGACTCAACCCAAACTGTTACAGGGCTTTAGAGCATTTTTGCAACCAAGGCTCCAGGAACTAATAACTCAACCCACAACCATAGTAATATGAGAACCAACTAGAAAAGAAAAGTAAAGCCCACAACACCATGACTATCCAGGAAATGACAAGGCTAGGAATAACGACTGTCAATCCAGGCAATCCTCCATGCCAATGGCATGTCATAACCAAGAAACCACATGCATATGCCACACATGCAAAAATTAGCAAGAAAATCATACATGCAACTCGATAGATGCAAGCAAAACCCTCTATAGATGCCGATACCGATGTCCTCTTGCATTTTCCTGCTCTTCCTTTACCTTATTTCTCCAAAGATCTAACTATGCCACACTCCTCCAAGAGTGCTCCAAGAAAACTATAAGTGTCCAAGAGTGAGAGAGAGAAAAAATAGAGAGAGACCTCCAAAACTGAACTGACAAAAGCTACAAACTGATCCTCAAAATCCTTTTTATTAATGAGGGTTTTATTTTCCTTCATTTTCCTCCTCACATCCAACCTATGACCTTTCACCTTCTCTCCTAATTTCCATTATTTTCATAAATAAAATGCCAATTAATGCCTCGTGCATTTCCAAAGCCTTTTCCATTTCCTTTTCTAATTTCCTTATCCATTAATAAACCGAAGTGACACCCCACTAGTGTGTTTTTCCCACCATTCATCTGGGAATAAATCTCCCATCACCATGGTTATTATTTTGCCTTTATTAACCTTAATACATGAAATTTTCACCAGGGCTATTACAGTACCCTCCCCCTCGGGGGAACACCGTCCTCGGTGTTCAACGACACCTACAACCAAAAAATATGCTGTAAGAAAAAACATACTTCCCATTTAGCTTTAAAACTTAGCTCATTGCAGTATTTATAATGATCATCCTATTGGGAAACAACCAACATGAAAACATAACAACATGACATCTATAACGACATGATACCCATACCGCTTATTGGAGCTTTATAACACATCTAATGGAAGTATTTACATCCATATACATATGTACATATACCAAAAAATCATACTAAAACATATGCCAAAATGTTTTTCTCAACCAACGAATAGAGAAGGATACAGAGCCCACATTTGATCAGCCATCTCACATTTAGCTTCAATAAGCCCAAAGTGCTTCCATTGCACTTTAACTTTCTCGACTTCTCAATTCTAGAGCATGAGCATATTTCTTTGCAAAATGCACTGAGGTTTTGGCTGAAATTCTCCTTCTGGCTCCACCTGCAATACAGAGCAGTCAATCAAATGGTTAAAATATTTAACATAGTTCTTAAGTAATGACACATGGAAAACATCATGGAATTTCACTGTCGGAGGCAGTGCAAGTCAATAGGCTACTAGTCCAATCCTTTCAAGAATATTGAAAGGTCCACAAAATCGAGGTGCCAACTTGGCACATGATCCAATCCTTAAGTAGATATTCTTCGGATTGATATGCAAGTACACCCGTTCCCCAAACTAAAACTCCTTAAACAACCTGTTCCGATTTGCATAAATTTTCTGCATATCATGTGCTGCCTTCATATTCTTCTTGATTACTTGCATTTCCTATTCCATCTCTGCCAACATGTCTAGTCCAATCAACACCCTGTTAACTAGATCACTCCAACTGATGGGAGTGTTACAACTTCGCCCATACAATGCGTCAAATGGACTCATCCTCAAAGACTGATACCCATTGTTGTAAGTGAACCCAATCAGTGGAAGATACTCTTCCCACTTCCACTACTGATGCATCACATACATCCTCAACATATCCTCCAATATCCTGTTGACCCTCTCTGTCTGTTCATCTATCTGCAGATGATAAGTTGTGTTGAAGGCAAACTCTATACCCAAACCTGCAAACAACTCTTTCCAAAACCTGGAAGTGAACTTGGCATCCCTTTCTGACACAATATTCTTCGGTACACCAGGAAAACTCACAAAATCTATGATGAATACCTGTGCTACATCATTAGCTAAATATGCAGACTTCACTGAAATGAAGTGCGCTACCTTCGTCAACTTGTCCACCACAACCATGATGGAATCATTTTATATAGATAGCCTTAGAAAACCTATGATAAAATCGATGGAAATTACCTTTGACTTCCACTTTGGAATCATAATCGGCTGTGGCAGTCCACCTGGATGCTTACACTCTGCCTTTACCTACTGAAAATCCAACCATCTGGCCAAAAACTCTACCACGTCCTTCTTCAAATTTGGCCAATAATAATACTTCTTCACTGCTGTCAACGTCTTCTGATATCCTGGGTGACCTGAGTATTACTTAGCATGAAATTCCCTTAATATAAGCTTCTTGAGCTCACTGTTGTCTGGCAGATATATCCTGTCTCTAAATTTGACCATGCCATTTGATGTAAGACGATATTCTATATCTTGTATATTGATACTTGCACCTGTACTTGTACTATGTTGTAACTTGTGCATAATATCCATGTACATGTCATCCTGTGTGTAGGTCTTAACCCCACACAAAAATTACCTGCATACGAATTCTAAAAACAGAAAATAAACAATGGTGAGAGCATAAAACATAAAACAAATATACACATAGATTTATCCCTAGATCCAAAAAATCGGACTACCAGATTGATTTTTTCATTATATTCCTTTCAATGTTACAATACATATATATACATGCTGAAGCATTCATAAATCCCAATCCATTAACCCTGGATTAGAAATAATCGTAGTTCCCTTGACCGGATCTACAAAATACCACGAGCAGAAAACCATCATGCCAAAAACCATGTGCGAAAACCATGCACAAAACCATAGGTAAGTTCGCCCACCTAATATAGGGTCCAATTTTTTTCCACGAGGCCCCTTGGACCCCGTAGAAGGGGGCTGTCGCTCCCCTCAAACCCCTCGACAGGGGGGTCAACCACCCCCGGTGCAACGAACAGGGGGGGCTATCGCCTCCTTGTGACGCCCCTGCGCGTGGGGCTAGTCGTGGAAAGAATATAATACACACCCAACCCTGTTGACCTACCTGCAAGATTCGATCCTACAAATTTATCCCATAAGAACTGCTACGTGATTTACCTGTATCCGCCTGCTAAGAGCATCTGCAACCCTATTCTCTTTACCTTTAATATACCTAATCTCGAAGTCAAACTCACTGATTGTGGCCAACCATATAGCTTGCCTCACATTCAGATTTGGTTAGTCAAATAGATACCTCAATCCACTGTGATCACTCATCAAGATGAACCGTCTGCCAAGAAGATAGTGCCTCCACATCTTCAAGGCATTGATGATCGCTGCAACTCAAGATCATGTGTAAGATAATTTTGCTTGTGTTCATTCAATTTCCTTGATTCATAGCATACTATCTGTCCTTCTTGCATAGGGAATCCACCATGTCCTCTCTTGCAAGCATATGTACATACCACAATTTATTTATTTATTTTTTAATTTTTTATTTTCTTCCGAATCTGCAACCTTTAACAATAGAGAATTTGTCAACAACTACTTTAACTGCTCAAAATTTGCTGCACATTCCTCTCTCCATTCAAACTTCTTACCTTTCATTTGCAATGATGTATTTGGATAAGCAATGCTAGAGAAGTTCCTGATGAGCCTCCTATAATAACCTGCTAACCCCATGAACGATCTTACCTCGTCCACATTTCTAGGAGCTACCCATTCCATGATAACAATTATCTTCTCTAGATCCACTACTATGCCTTCCTTGGAAACCACATGCCCTAAATAGTGTACCTCTATCTAAAAGAAACTGCATTTGCTAAGCTTAGCATACAACTGATTTTCTCTTTGCAATCTCAACGCTACTGCTAAATGCTTGACATGCTCTTCCTAATTTTTATAATATATCAATATATTATCAATGAACACAATAACAAACTTGTCCAGATAAGGACACAACACACTTTTCATCAAGCACATAAAAGTAGTTGGAGCGTTAGTCAAACCAAATGGAACTATAAAAACTCATAATGTCCGTACCTGGTCCGAAAAGCATTCTTGTAGATATCTTCTTCTTTGATGCATACTTGATGGTATCCTGATCTCAGATCAATCTTCGATAACACTATGACTCCCTTCAATTGATCAAACATATCGTCAATCCCCTGTAATGGATACCTGTTCTTGATGGTCACTTTGTTCAAATTCCTGTAGTCAATGCATAACCTAAGAGTGCCATCCTTCTTCTTCACAAATAACACTGGTGCACCCCAAGGCGATACACTTGGCCTAATATATCCCTTGTCCAACATTTCCTTCAACCGCAATTTTAACTCTACTAACTCTGGTGTGCTCATTCTATACAGTGCTTTTGATGCCGGTGATTCCCCTATTACCAACTCAATAGAAAGTCTACTTTCCTCTGAGGTGGCAACTTTGAAATATCTACCAGAAACACATCCTAAAACTATTGTAGAATGGGGTACCTGCTCAAGAAATCCACATCCTCAACTTCCTTACCTTTATCATTGGAAATATGTAGTGCAAATAACACACACCCTTTCCTACGACTGTGATTTGCCTGCATAGCTGTCACCATTCTAACTGACATTGCCTTCTTCTTACCTTGCAAGGCTCTCTATTCTCCATTGTCATCCAAACACTCAACGACTTTGTCATAACAATCCACTTTATTCCTATGAAGATAAAATCAATCCATTCCCAACAATATACTATATGATCCCAACAACAATACATTCAAATGTGCTGATGTAGGAATACCATTCAACTCAAATGCACAAGCTTTTACCCAGTGATGAAATCTCTTCTTTGTACCTGTATCCAACTGCACTAACCAATATTCTGCATGTACTTCTTTATTCGAATCACACTTATCGACCAAGTTAGGACTAACATAACTATAATTAGATCTAGGGTCAATCAAATTAGAAATAACTTGATCACAAAGCCTACCGTACATCTCGATAATAGACACTTGGTGATCTGCCTTCCTGTTTTCCAATGCCGCATAGATCCATGGAATACTCTGTCCAACTTCCCCACTATTTGTGTGTCCTGCACACTATAGATTTGTGGTATACCACCCTAATACTTTGGAGAATCTCTCCTATGATGATATCCTCCACAAGTCCAACAATGTATGGGCTACCTATCATCACCCTTATTCTACTCAGATGGAAATCCCTGTCCTCTGTCAGATGCATTGAACTTCTTAGGTGGCGCTACATTTTCTTTGTTACCTGTACCTTCAAGTATTGTTTTCTTCTTGTCCCATTTTCCTTTGTTCTTTTCATTTCCTTTCTATGTCAACTTAGCCTCAGATTTGTGCTTTGAATGCTTAAAACAATGCTTTAACTTTTGGATGGCCTCCTTCGATGATCTAGACTCTTCAAACTCAATCATGTTCTTGAATTCTACCAACAACACACTGATTAATCTATGAATCTTGGCCTTCTCCTCCTTGAGGTAAGGAACATATCTCAATAACTCAAAGAATCTGGTAGTGTACTCCTCATCTGTCATAAATCCCATTTTCATCTCATAGAATTCTTTTTCCCTGTCATCATAGTATCTCTTCAATAGATACTTCTTCCTGAATAGTCCCTCAAACTCACTCCAAGTCAACTCCTCTAAATAAATACCTCTAAAATTATTTACATCTTCCCACTAGATATCTTCTTTACCTTTAAGACTGAAAGTAGCTATTCTAGCCTTCATGTTTTCTAAGTAATCATGCAACCTGAAGAACCTATTCATGCCAAGCAACCATGCTTCTACATCCCATGACTTATTCATTTCCCCATCGAATGTAGGTGGCTTTTATTTCTTGAACTCATATATAACATATCCCCTATCACTCCTCCTATAAGGATGATAACGATGACGATCATGATACCTGTCTGAACCAAAACTAGAATAATACCTGTGTCCATCACCTCTCCTATATTAGGTATCCAAGAACCCACCATATTTGATCGTGTCATCTCTATTCGATCTGTGTCCACCATGAGATTTACCGCCATATGCCCTATTAGTCCCATCCTCCTATTCATGGCTGATCAGAAGTGGTCCCTGTCTCTACAGTTCTGAGAAACTTTGAAGGATTACTTGATTGACTTCTGCTTGTTTGTCCTATGCCTGCATGATTTTGTCATTATCTACTTTGCAACTCCTTATTTCTTCCTTCAAGCTTCTCAAGGTGTTTGCTAAGTTAGTAGAGTTCCCAACACCACACTTCTCATTTGATCCATAGGGAGAGTCTCGAGAACTGTAGTCTACCATCTTGCTAGTCATCTTTGATATTCTACCTGCAAGTATATTATGTCAGTTAAACTAGAACATAATATAATCAACATATCTCAATATAGTTATGGGGAGGATATATTGTCTGCAATATCAACCAAATTAGCACAATACATGTATAAACATAATCATAACAACATACATATATCATCCTAACCATAGTCCGATCATCAGTGTGTGACCATACTGCAACATACCATGACCTCATGCATGACAACTATAACCACGTTAATCTATGCATAATCAACATATGTACAACATGAATGCATACAAAAAAATACATAGACCACAAGCATGGATAACTCATATGCACTTGATATGAATGCATGACCAACATACCGCCCATCTAGTCAAATGGGTGAACCATGCTCTTATACCACTTTGTAGCACCCTCCTCTCACATTTACCCAAGTTAACCAGTCCGCTGGGGTAAACATGTGATGAGAGGCTACTATGATCTAATTCAACTCCCCATGTATAGTTAAGGAAGTGGAACCAACAAACACAACTAACCTAAACTTCTACACATGCTACAGAACCTCCAGGAGCTAATATACTACTCCAGGTTACCAACCCCTGAGGAAACCCAACTCCTTACTGAACTAGAGCCTTAGTCACTCCCATGACATGGGCATGCATGCGACTTGGGCCATCCAGTCGCTCTCACAACAAGGACATGCATTCGACTGGGGCCATCCAAACGCTCTCACAATAAGGACATGCAAGTGATTGGGGTATTGTTCAATTAGTTCAGAGCCCGCAACTCCAGATTCTATGCCACTTTTTTAGGGCCATGTCTCAGGCCACTACCCAGAACTTCATGAGACTTCCAAAAATGAAAAGTAACATTGAAAAAATGATACAAATGCAAATAATGAAACAAATACTTGACTGGAACCCTACTAGCCATGATAGGGATTTTGTCAAACATGTCACAAATATGTAATCTACAGGTCATAACCACAAATATGAGCATAGGGGTCTCATAATTATCTGTGAATCGCTAATAAGAATTGATTCCTTATCACATTAGCTGCATTATCATATATTAGGTCTCATATTCATTGTTCATTCATTTACAAATTGAAACATGATGAGAGCCATAGAGCATCATTGTCATAACACATGCTCATAACCAACATATAACCAATAGAAATAACAAGGATATAATAGGCATAAAAAACCACATATGAACTAATATATTTACACATAAGATACCAAGGAGAAGGAGCTCTTATTAATGAATGCATAGGATGACCAGGTATGGGACTTCCACAAAACTCCTAACCATAGACTAAGCTGAACCAAATCTCTCTTTCATCCAGTCACCCCGTGCCATATTCCAAGCATGAATGTGAGATCTCATGGAACACATCCAACAAAATCAAACCAGGCGTTCCAGAGGCAAACCACCTCAACCCTCAACCAATGATTCGACCTCACGGTCGTACATCACTAACCATCACTAGATTGGTCTCTACCCAAGTTGTCCAGGGCTCCAGAGCGTTTATCCAACCAAGGCTCCAGGACTAGTAACTCAACCCACAACTCCCGCTGGGCTCTAGAGCATTTGTCCAACCAAGGCCCCAGGACTAGTAACTCAACCCACCAAGGGCTCAAAACCATTTGTCCAACCAAGGCTCTAGGACTAGTATCTCAACCCAAGATGTTATAGGGCTCCAGAGCGTTTGTCCAACCAAGACTCCAGGAACTTATAACTCAAACCACAACCATAGGAATATGAGAACCAACTATAAAACAAAAGTAAATCCCACAACACCATGGTTATCCAGGAAATGGAAAGGCTAGGAAAAACCACTGTCAATCTAGGCAATCCTCCAGGCCAATGACAGATCATAACCAAGAAACCACATGCATATGCCATGCATGCTAAAACTAGCAAGGAAATCATACATGCAACTTGGTATATGCAAGAAAAACCCATTGTAGGTGTCGATCCCTATGTCCTCTTGCATTTTCATACTCTTCCTTTGTATTTTTTCTCTAAACCTCCAAGTATGCCACACTCCTCCAAGAGTTATCCAAGAAAAATCCCTTAAGGACCTTTAGGTGCTAGACTGTTAAGGAGAGGGAGA